>VDFB02013380.1:0-40755 GCA_007258455.2 Sequoia sempervirens | reverse complement strand
ATTTAATATTGGGGAAATATTAAATAAATTGAAGTCTTAGTACCTAATATTAAATAAGGGGTTAGTGGTTTTGTATTCACATGGTTTTATCTTACCTCTAGTATTTGTGTGAGCTTGTATCTAAAAAGCAAGCACATGTTTAGTGGTTAAGGTTGGTTGAGTGGTTTAGTTTTAATTATTAAGTCTTTCCGAGGAGTGCATATGTGAAGCATGGCATGGGATGTGTGGATTCATGTTGAACACATAAAGATGCATTGGAGGGCTTGATGCTTAAGAGCTGTTCATTGTAACTCTTGCATTGCTTTATTGCTGATTACTATGGAGTATGGATGCTTTTGGAGGATGGGTTTTCCCTCTTGAGGGTTTTCCTAGGGTATATCTTGTATCATCTTTGATGGGTATGTTGTATATTCTCTTGCATATGGATTCTAAGTACTTATTTGCATTAATATCTATTTTGGGTTGTGGAAATTGTCGTATAATGGCTGCAAGTTTCCTTACAAGTGGTATCAGAGCTATGGTTGTGGTTGTATAACCCTAAATTGAGAAAATATTGTTTGAGTTTGAATCTATGCATTGCATGAGAGAATGAAAGACATGGAAAGATATGAGGGTTTTACAGGTTGTTTATTGCAGATCTAAGGGTTTTGGGTTTGTTGTTATGATGGGTTGTTTACAGATTTGGGGTATGAGAAATATTGGGTCAAAAGGGTTTTTGGTTGTGCATTCAAATGAGGGTTTTGTGGGGGATTTTTTTTTGTAAATGACCTCCTGGGACAAAATGGACCTCATGGTTGGATTTAGGTTGTCCAAGAGACAAAGATTGATATAAAATTTGACATATTTTTGTTATTGTGAAAAATGTAATTGTTTTTAGCCTGACCCCCCTTTTGTGGTTGTACAATTATCAATTTTAGTATGCAGATAAAAAAATTATCAAAAAATAATTCTTTTCGGTCGAATTAAAATTTCACTGCAAATAAAAATAAAAAATAAAAAAATAAAAAATTAATTGATAAAAATACTGATGAAAAAGGCTTAATAGAATTTTTTTTGAAAAAAATTAAATGGGGTTGGACCCCCGACTGCAAACCCTTGTGGTACTACATGGATTGACACCCCTATAGTATGCAAGGGGCTATCAACTCCCCGATGACCAGTGGCCGGTACGCTGCCAGGGCTTTGCCTCGGTCTAGTGCTAGTTATCAGTTCGGTGGGGTAAAGCCTAAAAGGCCACCCAACAAAAAATGAAATTTTTATATTAAAATTAAATACCGCCGATTTCATTTAAAAGGGCCTGATAAAATTTTTGATATTTGAAAATTTAAATGGAATGAAACATTATTTCAGATCCGCCACTAGGTGGGTGGTGCCACCCAAGTGGGGCCGCCGCCCAACCACTAGAGGGCCACTCATTTTTGCCTTGTATACTCAAATTGGGCAACTTTCTTTCGAGAGGCATAACTTTCGCCCAGGGTGTCCAATGTTCATCTTCTTGGACTCGTTGGAAAGGTGAATTAGTGATCTAGGCTATGGTATTAGTGGTTTCTATATATTTTTCTATTTTGATAGTGTTTTTCTTGCTCGAATTTAGGTGTTCCTATTAAGCTTAGAGAGGTCATATCTTGTGCATATGGAGTCGGATTTTAGACTTCAAATAATTGATGAAAAGCTTGTTCAAAGAACTACACAATGGATCACGTTTGGAGTTTTTTGACATGATTTATTTGTTATTATCATAATTTGAGTTGTTTATTGGTTACTCTGACTATGGTGATACTATGAGTTTATGAATTATTTGATCTTGGAGATTTGATGTTGGATTCATTGTATACTTAGTTGTGCATCTTTGATTACTCTCATTTGACATGGTTATCGGTATACAGTTGGATTTTTATCTTTCATTATTGTATCTACAAGTTGTGTAATATTGTAGGTGGTCTATACTTGTTGCACCTATGACTTGGACATGGGTTGTATATACCAATAGATATTTCAGTGTCAATGCATTTTCAGTTTGGTGGCTTGGTTTAGTCACTTGGTTTGCTGGTGAGATGGTATTACCAAGTTCAATCATGATGTGAGACTTATGTAGTTGGTTATGTTATGTAGACATGTGGGACACAATTGGATTGTATTATTGGTACATTTGGTGGTCATCATGGTGTCATGGATGTTTCTTATGCTTTAGGGACTTTGGCATGTTATGATGGTTTATGTAGGTGCATTGTTGGTGGTGTTGGATCGATTCTTGATTCAAGTTGTGGTGGTGTATCTTCTTGGTATGAGGATCATGGTTTTACTTTGCCTTATTTTTGGAGTGCTCATGTTGCATTTGAGTTCTTTGATTATGAGAGGGCCTTTGGTTGATATTTATGAGGAGATTGATGTAATTATGTCATGGATAGCTTGATTATACTTTTTAGTGGGAGCTTTTGGAAGTGATGGATTGGTGGTGTTAGATATGTTTATGATGGTTTGGTGGTTGAATGTATCTTCTTGGCTTGGAGATCTTAGTTTCACTTGTATGATACTAATATCGTATTTGAGTGTGTGCAAACTTGGATGATCTTCATGGAGAGGATGGTAGTCATGATGCCATGTGTAGCTCGATATCATAGTTCAGTGGGAGTTGTTGGAAGTGACGTGGATGCATCATTGTTATGGTTATCTTCATGTGATTGGAGATATGATTTCTTGGTTTAGAGTATGTTTACTATTATGTCATGGTTTACTCTTGATACATGTTTAGATTTTTGCATGATACTTTTTATCTTGAGACTAGGATGTATATATATATATATATATATATATATTGGTGCATGTGATCTCCTAAAAGGAGATGGTTAGATCATGTTGTCATGTTTATGTACCTTATTCATGATTGGAGCTTTGCAATTAATCCTATGTGGTTCTCTTTGTTTTGGGTACATTGATCATTTGCTTGATTACTTCATGATGGTGATATGTTTCATTTGGAGTTTGGAATGGATTGATTAGTTACAGGTACTCATGGATACTTGGAGACCTAGGTGATGGTTAGAGTTCTCTTGTGATTAGATACATTTTCTTGAGATGGTTACTCTTTGGAGGTTTCAATAGGAAGACGAGCTTTCACTTGGATATGGATGTGAGTTCATTATGGACCAATAGAAGAGATTGTTCTTGGAGTGAGTCATGATGGCTTGGTTATCCCAGAGGAGCATTCTCATTCCCCACTCTTAGTCTACTTGGCAGTTTATCATTTGAGAGGTATTTCCCATTATATCTTTCAAATGTGTTATGTTTCGTACTTTGATTCTCATGGGATTGAGTTGATTCATGGTGATTAATTTTGGAGACTCATTTAAGGATTGTTTAACATGAGTTTATATGCTTTATCTTTCATAGATATAGATCTTGAGCTATGGATAGTTAGTTCTAGAGGATTCATTTTGAGGGATGTTATGGTATGGTTATCTCCTTGTGCATTTGAGTTTATGATATCATTCTTTGGTGAGGATTGTTAGATGGTTTATGGGCTGATTTCCAATTTTGGGGATGGTTACTTTGAGTTTTATCTTATTGGTTAGAGAGGCTTATATCCATGTTGGTATTATTACATTGATTCATATGTTGTACTTGATCTATGAGATTGAGTGTTATGGATGTTATTGAGGCTTTTAATTTGGGGTTGTTAGGAGATCATACTTGATGCAACTTTGCACTTTTGAAGTGTTGGTAGGAGGACTTTATGGTTTATAGGTTTCTCTCTTCATGGTTCCTTCCTGGATGTTTGTGTTCACATGTTTTGGGGAGGATGGTAGCAACATGTGTGAGATATTATGTAGCTCTTTGGGTTGTATGTGTGGATCATTGTTATTGTTCTTGGTACTTCATGCTTTGATTTAATTATCACACCTTGATATAGTGTTTATTTGTAGACTTGATATGCTTTAACATTACCTATGCAGTGGGAGTTCTTGGATATGTATGTTCTTCATTGATAGGTTTTATAAAGGGAGCTTGTGATTGTAGTTTATGGGTTGCATATGTTCTTAGCATGAGTTTTCTAATGTATTGATACCTTGGAGGTATGGATGGTTGGATGTATTAGCATGTGTTGTGGATGCTATTTATGATCATGTGGGTTTTTCAGTTGATAGAAGCTTGTTTGGAGTCTTTTTTATCACTTGGATTTGATGCTTGTGTTCTTGTATTGGTGCATCTTCACCTTGGAATGTTCCTGTTCTTCCATAGGTATCACGTTGGAGGATGAGAGGAGTTATTTCTTGAGATGGTAGTCATTTTGTTTTTATTGTGGGTATTGTTGGCCTCCTACAATGATTTAACAACTAAGCATTTATAGCTGTGATTTAGAGATTGGACATCTAAATTGAATAGCCATTCAATCATCATGAAGGTGCATTGAACTTTTCAACCCAGGGATGTGAAATTGAAATGGGTCGGCATAGTATGTGCTCTAAGGATCCCAAGTATCCATATTCATTCTACAACCAAGAAAAACATAATGCTGAAGGTAAATTGCTTAGAAGGAAATAAAATAAGTACTGAACATCAACCAACAACTATGCTAAGCTGAAATGCATGACAAAAATAAAAATATGAGCGAACAAATAGGAAACTACTATGTCTGCTTTAGCTCTAGGAACAGTCACATAATGTAATTCTAGTGGCTACAGGAACAGTCAATGCTAGATTCTTAACTAATTACTAAAAAAAAGTAATAACTAAAATAAACTAAACTAAGGAAGGAATGCTCACCAAGTGGGCCCCCTTGGATGAGTATCCTCTAAAACTAATGTAAACTCAGATGTATGGACTTATAACTTCATCTCATTCATTGGAAAACATGAGTATAATAGAGAAATGTAAACTATATTGCCAAAAACTAAGAATGCAAGTACATCATTAGATCGCACAACGTCCTGAGAAGGAGCATTCGATTCTTATTTATAGGAGAAGAAGCGACTAACTAAGCAAGGTAGTCAACTCCACAAACTGGGAGGACGCCACTTTAGGGAAAGCAGAGAAAGTGGAGGGGTGGTTATGTGTGCATGGAATCTGGTTAGACGTGCCTGCCTCAATGTAAATTTAGCACAATAGTAATGCCTATATTCGCTCAACATCAATAAAGATCATTTACAAGGTGGTTACAATTCAGTTTGCATGAGGAATCTCCCACCGTTGACCTTTGCATGACCACTTTTTTAGCCATTATGGTGAATGACCAGCTGGCGAAATCTTCTCAATCTAGTGGCCTTGAATCATATTTGCATGGCATTATTATTATGCATGATAATCGCATAGCTATAACTGTCTTAAAGAACATTCATTAATCCACATGTAGAATTAACATAGATAGTCCATATAACATGTCAATTCCATTAAAGATTTGCAGAGATAAAATTAGGCCCAATGTCTATGGTTTCGAGGAAATATCAACATTCAAACATCAAGGTTCATGAAAATTTTGACAAATAGATCATAAATTCTACCAAAAGTAAACCATAAACTAGACTCATCATCCCCCCCAACCTAAGGTTTTTTTGGTCCTCCAACAGGGGAAAGGTTGTTCTTCTGCTTAGTCAAAGCCTTGAAATTTGCAATTGCCAATTGTCCCACATCAGTAATTGTTGTGCATGAATCAAGATCCCAATAGAATCCTTGTTGTTTGTCCAATCTGTTCCATCTTTGGGACATGTATCTCTTCATAGTTTCCTCTTTTTCATTTGCTACCACCTCATATTCACTGTAAACTGCTTCTATCCAAGGCATAATCCTATTACCATAGCGAGGTCTAAGAAGCATTCTGTGCCATTCCCAGTAAATGTCCCCTGGATTTCCTGATTTAGCCTTGATGGGCAAAGGGATGTTGGATTCCAATTGCTTATAAGCCCCATATTGTTGTCCCCAACTGATCTCATTTTGTACCCAGGACATAAATTCCCTTAATTTAACATCCCCTACATATAACAGTGAATTCCAATCATGGTCTTGAGTTACAACATAATTGTGCAAATAAAATTCACATAACAAATTCTTCATCTCACGGGAGGCAATCTGATAAGCATTGAAAAATTCAATAGGAGTCTCAATAGAAGGGTTTGAACCTTAGAAAATTCTTGCCAGCTTAAAAGAAAGATATTTCTCCTTCTAATGCAAAGCATAGACCCTTGGTGGGGCCCTACATTCTACTATTTGGGGTACCAAGGTCGTCATATCATCCACCTTCTTCTTTAAAGTACAATTTTTGCATCCTTGTCTACAATCTCCTTATCTTTCTTTTGAATTTCCCACTTCAGCCTACGTTTCTCTTCTTTCCATTCCTCTTCTCTTCTTTTCATCTCTTTCCATAAGTGCATAGCTACCATGTGCATTGAAAAATTAGTGGGGTTATGTATTCCTACCATCATTTTTCCTGGCACTGATGCTTGCTCTTCATATAGTACCACCTGCAAGGAGTCAAGTCTGGCTGTAGGGCCTCTTGTTCCTGTTTTTGCTCATGCTGTAGGAAATCCTGATTTTCCTCATACCCTTGATTCTCAACTTGTTCTGCAATATCAACAAGATTTTCCAGTGTTATGTTTGCTTCTTTCTCAAATATTTCCTCTTCCTTGACATTCACCTACCCCATTGAAGCTTCTGTGTCCCCCTGTGATATTTCTCTAGAATTAGGGCTTTCTTGCAAAGGCATATCAAAGACTAGCCTGGTTGGCCTTGATTTCCTGGGAGGTCTTTCACATTTTTTTTTGGCTATAGGATGAATAGTGTCAGCCATCCGCTTCCTAGAGCTTGGTACTTCTTTTTCTATCAGCTGCTTTTTAGATTTTCCTTTTCTTACTTCTTCTTCTCTCTTTTGTGCCCTAGTTTTTATTAGGATGCCAAGTGGAACACCATCATTAGAATCTGGGGGGGAACTTTCTTTGTCTGAGTGCTCTATCTCAAAAGAGCTAATCTCTATGGTTTGTTCTACTGTAGGAGGGTTTGCACTAGGGCCTGCACTAGAGGTTGAAGCACCAAGAGTTTCTCTAGCCGCACTCAATCTCCTGCTAAACCTACGGGGTTGAGGTAAAACCCTAGGTCACAAATGCTTAGGTCTAATTTGATCAACATTTATGAATTCTTCTCAAGTCATCTTAGATACATTATGCAGAGACTTCTCAATTAACAATTTAATCAAACAATGGTGGGAAATGGAATTATCCCTACCTTTTTGAGACTTGGCTACCATGATTGAAAGAAGGTGATAAAGCACGTTTGACACATTCATCCTCCTCCCATGCCTCATGTGATTCAAGAGTTTAAAATGCACATAATGTAGATTTGACTGACGTCCTTCATAGGTGATATATTTTATGACATGAGCAACTATTTGTTTCCATGGCTTGGGTAAAGAGGTTCTTTTTGTACCTTGTTTATCCACGCTCAATGGAGGGTAGCCAGGCTCTGTAAATTTTTCCCTAGCTGACCTGACATCTCTAGAAGTAGGGTAATTTTCACTGTCGACTGACAACCCTGTAACCTCTGCAATTATTTCTTTAGTAGCCAATACTTCTAGCCCTTTTACCGTGGATTTTCCTTCAGACAATGTTTGGGCAAATTCTAATGCAATGTCTTCATTAAAACCATTCAACTTCATGAAATAATCTAATCAGCCAAATTTTTGAATTCAGCTTGTGAAGGTACATCCTGCAATAATATGTCATGAACTGTGGGTTCATTCCTGATTAACCCACCTCCCATTGTTTGCAATCAACAATCACTCTGCAAATTTTCCTTCCTACAATACTGCCAAATTTTGAATGCCAATGTCGCCTAAATTTTCCTTTTCTGTTTTACCTTTTCTTTCTTTCTATTTTACCTTTTGGTGACTTAAGATTATGACAGGATCAATAATGGCAGTAAATGAGTAATAAAGGAAGGTTATGATGGAGAAAAATGGCGGTGATAGTTGGTGTCACCTCACATGTACAAGCCGTAATCTTACTCAAAGTTCAAATTGGCTCGATTTAAATTTTGCTGATGTAGACTAATATGAACTAACACATAGGAAAAGTACTCACATTTGTTCCCCCCCAAACCTAAATTTGAGCATGTGTCCTCACATGCAAGGTGGTAAGGATGATTTGACAGGGACAAGGAATAATGACATGCTATGGTGAACGTCCATATTAATTCACAACAATTAAATGAATGCACTAAAGACAATTAATAGATAGCAATTAATGTGCACATACTTGGATTTGTTGCAAAGATTGTGGAGAAAGTACCGGTCACCTGTTAAGAAATAAGTTGAGCAATTAATGAAAATGAGGTGGAATGAGGTGGAGTGGAACGAAGTGAAGTGATGGAAGAGAGAGAAAGGTGGAGATGGATGGGTAGATGGGTGAAGAAGTGGACTCCCACATAAGTGAAAGTCTTTATTATGACAAGTACATACCTTAATTAGCCAGAAGGAGGGACACTAGGTCCACTTCCTTCGGCTGTAGGAAGCTTGGCTGTTGCATGCTGAGTGAATTGCTATAGGAAATCCTCTTTGGACGTTGGCTTGTGATACAATATGAGGTGATGACCATTGAAAAGCAACTTAAATCTGATTGGATCAATAGTAGTGAGTTGAACAACACCATTGGGGTATACTTCAACAACCTCATATGGCCCTAGCCACCTTGTCTGCAATTTTCCTGCATTATCCTGATATTTGGAATCATAAAACAAGGCACAATCTCCTAGTTGGAATTTCTTGTCCTTGATGAATTTATCATGCCACCTGATTCTCTAATTCTGCACTACCTCTGTGTGATGCAAGGCTACTCTCCTCATCTCATCCAAAGCATTCAATTGTAGGATTCTTTCTCTTTGTGCCTTAGAGATATCCATCCCCAAGTCTACTGCAGTCCTAAGAGTATTATGTTCAAATTCAATGGGCATCATGGCTATTTTTTCATACATCAACTCAAAAGGTGTGAAGCCTGTAGTTGTCTTCCAGGTTGTCCTATAGGCCCAGACAGCTTCAAGTAACCTGTTTTCCCAATCCTTTTTATGAACGACCACTATTTTGGTCAAGATGACTTCAATCTCCCTATTAGTCACCTCAACTTGGCCATTGGCTTGGGGGTGATAAGGAGTAGACTTCCCGTGTCTTATGTTGTACTCATTGACCAGTGTTGCAACAAGGGTTGATGTGAATTGATCCCCTTGATCAATCACTATCTCTCTTGGAACTCCATACCTTATGAAAATATCCTCATAAAGAAATTCAACAACCTTATTATCTCTTGCTTGCTTCATGGCCTTAACTTCTACCTACTTAGTTACATAATCAGTGCAAACTAAGATATAAGACTTACCATTTGATGGAGGATCAATGGGTCCTACAAAATCTAGTCCCCATTTGTCAAATGGAGTGATTACTACTTGAGGGAAAAGTGGCATCTCATCAGATTTGGTTGGTTTTCCCATCCTCTGGCATCAATCACATTTTCTTGTATACCTTCCCGCATCCTTGTGGAGTGTTGGCCAACAATATCCTGTGTTCAAGATCTTCATTGCTGTCCTCTTGGCTACAAAATATCCTCCACATGGTTTGTTGTGGCATGCATGAAAAATATCATATGTCTCATCTTCTCTCACACATCTCCTCATGACATGGCTTGGTTCAGTATAAAACAAACATCCAACAATCCATGAAAAAGGATTTTTTTTTTCAATGAGCACCCTTCTCTCTTTTGGAGAGAAGTGACGAGGAACTCTCCTTGTGACTAGATAATTAGATATGTCATCATACTAGGGTGCTTGAACACTTATGGAGAATAGATGCTCGTCAGGAAAGGAGTAATCTATGGCTTGATTGTCTTCTAATGTAGTTATCCTTGAGAGAAAATATGCAACAACATTAGCCTTCCCTGGTTTATCCACAATGGTTATGTCAAACTCTTGCATCAACAATAACCATCTTGCCAGCTTGCCTGTGATTAGGGGTTTATTTATGAGATATCTAATGGCTGTATGATCAATGTGCAAAAATATTTGATAGCCTGTTATGTAGTGACTGAATTTGTTCAGGGCATAGATCACTGCAAAAATTTATTTTTCTGTCACTATATAGTTGAATTCAACTCCTTGCAAGTTTTTGCTGACAAAATAAATGGCATTTTCAATAGCTCATTATTTCTATCCTAAGACTGCTCCTATTGCATAGTCTGATGCATCTATATGGATGTGAAAAGGAAGCTCCCAATTAGGTCCTTCAAGTACAGGAGCATGAGTCAAAGCTATCTTCAGATCAAAAAATGTTTTGTCATAGTCTTCTGTCCATTGAAATTCAACATCTTTGGTGAGAAGAGTGTACAATGGTGTTGCTATTTTGTTGAAATCCTTGATGAACCACCTATAATAGCCTACATGTCCCAAAAAACTCCTAACATCTTTTTGTTTTGCAGGTGTGGGCAAATTTGTGATTACCTCAATATTTGTACGGTCTACTTGAATTCCTTTGTGAGAGATATAGTGTCCAAGAACTACACCTTCCTGCATCATCATGAAACACTTTTCACTATTTAAAGAGAGATTATGATCTTCACATCTCTGTAGGACTTTCCTAAGATTTTCCAATGCTTCATTGAAATCAACACCATAGGTGGTGAAATCATCCATATAAATTTCCATGCAATCATGAGAAATGTCTGAGAATATGCTAATGACTTCCCTCTGAAAAGTTGCAGGTGCATTACATAGGAAAAATGGGAGTATCGAGTAGGCATAGATCCCCCATGGGAAGGTAAAGGTGGTATTATCCTGGTCCTCAGGTGCAATTTGGATCTGGTTATAGCCACTGAAGCCATCTAGAAAAGAAAAGTATTTCTTTCCTACAAGTGAGTCCAAAACTTGATTTATGAAGGGTAAAGGAAAATGGTCCTTTTTGGTGGTAGCATTAAGTTCCCTATAATCAACGAAAACTCACCATTTTCCTCCTTTCTTGGGCACAATCACCGATGGAGATGCCCACTGGATATCTGAAATGGGGTAGATAAATCCTACATCTAGCAATTTCTGGAGTTCTCCTTTTACAATTTCTCTTAGTGTAGGGTTGATTCTTCTTTGTGGCTGTCTAACTGGGGTGCAATCATCTTTGATATAAATTCTATGAGTGCAAAACTTAGGATCCAATCCATTCATCTCATGATAGTCCCACCACATGGAATGTAGTGGGGTCTTTCTTCTTCCTACCTGGCTTCTTAAGGAATGCTTCCTAGATTGCCTTGCCATAGATTGGAACATCTTTTATGGCCTGAAATAGGGGTATCTGGACACATATATGTTATAGCTGATCTATAATGTCAAAATTTGTGTCCTCCTTTTCTTCCTTCTTCTTGGAAACTTCCAATCTCTAAGGAAATGGTGGTTCTTGTTCAGTCTACTTGACTGGGGCTAGTTCAGGATTTTTAGGTGCATTGGGCTGAATGGGGGTATTCAAAGACTCCTCTTCTTCCACAGTAAGCTCATTGATAATGGGTGTGGAAGGAGCTGGTATAGTAGTTCTTGAATGCAAGTGGATGTCACTCACACTCATAGCATATGCATGGAATTGATTTGAATCAGTAGAGTATATAGGTTGCTGCTATGGTTTGTTATTTGGATTGGGTGTGGGATGAGCTAGTAGTTGAGTAGGTTTAGGCAGATTTGAGCTTGAATTAGTATGTGGAGGCATTATAGCAGGCTATTGGGGCTGAGAAGGTGGCTGCATGTAGCTATTGGGTTGGTTTGGCCATTGCTATCCTCCCCTCCACTGATTTTTTTGCTGCCAATTTCCTGTGGGTGGCTGCCAATTTCCTTGAAACTGCTGCCAATTCCCCTGAGGTTGCTACCATTGGGGTGAAGAGTTTTGATGATTAGGCCAGGTATTTGGAGGGTTATTCCAAGGTTGTGATGGATATCCTCCATAGTTGGATGGATATGGGGGCTGCCATTGGTTACCAGGTGAATAAGAATTGAAATATGGGCCAACAAAAGAGAGTGGATCTGGTGGCATACCTTGTCTTGGAGCCCAAGGAATCCTTTATGCAACATAGTATACTTGATCTTCTTCAATTTGAATTGGCTTGAACTCATGTGCAATCTGCTTGCTTTCAATATTAGCTGCCATCTTACATCTACAGTCCTTCTTTTGTCTACAATGGGGGCAATATTTTTCCAATGTTTCCTTTGCCTCCTCTAGTTTCTTCTTGGCCTGAAGTGCATCCAACTGAGTAGCTAGATTGTTTATAATGTATTGCTTGAAGTCTTCCAGCAAATGAGTAATCTCCATTCTTGAGACTCTATTGGTAGATGACTTACCCATAGAAGATTGGTAAGCTCTCCCTTTCTTTGAAGCTTCCCTAGAGTAGTTATAACATATCTTCTTGATATCCTCCCAAGGAACTTGGGAGATATCTCCTCCTCCCATCAGGTCCAAGGCATCGATGCAGCTATCATTGATTCCTCTCAGGAAAAGCAGCTTTTTTGAGTCTTTATTAAGTGTATGGTGTGGAAATTTTTGTAGGAAAAACAAAAACCTTGCAATGTAATCCTCCAGGCTCTCATCTTCCTTTTGCTGCATCCTAAAAATGTCACCTCCTCTCATGTCACTGCCTCTACAATACTCCTTGTATTTCTCAAGGAATTTTGTCTTCATGTCATCCCATGTCTCCATAGTATCTCTGCCTAGGCTCATGAACCATCTTAATGCAACTTCTTTCAGAGTGGTAGGAAATAGCTTAAGCCTATGGGCATCAGTGGTATAGTCATAACTCCTGCAAAGTATGTCAAAATCAAACAAGAAGGTATCAGGATCTTCTTTGACAAGTCCTTAAAACTTGGGAAGGACTGAAGCAACGATATTTTTGAGGTTGTCCACTTCATTCTGATGAACAATGGGGAAAGGAAAAGCCAGTTGGTTAGGTCTATTTCTATTTGCATCGCCCATGCTTGCTTGATGTAGTTCCAAAGCAAAGGGATTATCAAGCTTTTTGGTCTTCAGAGGAAACTTCAAAGCTAGTCAGATCAAGAAATGCATCAACAAAGGGGTGTGGATCTTCTTCTTCTTCTTCTCTTGGCAAGTTCTGATATTCAACTAGCTAGAATGGAATAGGATTGTTAGGAAGGAATCTGTTATAAGCATCTCTTCTCCTTCCTCTATGCATACTATATCAACTCACTATCAGCCATCTCACACAAAGAATTGGTAAAGAATAAGGGGGGTCATTACTTCCTAAATGAGGGGTATACTAAGAACAAAGTTTTAGAAATACTACGGCAAGAAAAACTACCAATGACTCTAGAGAACTCCCTAGTTTGACACCATCCTCGACAACGGTGCCAAAAATGTTGGCCTCCTACAATGATTTAACAACTAAGCCCCTACACTTGTGATTCAAAGATTGGACATCTAAACTGAATAGCCATTCAATCATCATGAAGGTGCATTTAACTTGTCAACCTAGGGACGTGAACTTGAAATGGGTCGGCACAGTATGTGCACTAAGGATCCCACGTAGCTATATTCATTCTACAACCAAGAAAAACATAATGTTGAAGGTAAATTTCTTAGAAGGAAATAACATAAGTACTGAACATCAACCAACAACTATGCTAAGCTGAAATGCATGACAAAAATGAAAATCTGAGCAAACAAACATGAAACTACTTTGTCTGCTTTGGCTCTAGGAACAGTCACAAAATGGAATTCTAGTGGCTGTAGGAATAGTCAGTGCTAGATTCTTAACTAATTACTGAACAAAAAGTAATAACTAAACTAAACTAAACTAAGGAAAGAATGCTCACCAAGTGGGCCCCTTTGGATGAGTATCCTCTAAAACTAATGTAAACTTAGATGTACATACTTATACCTTCATCTCATTCATTGGAAAACATGAGTACAATAGAGCAGTGTAAACTATATTGCTGAAAACTAAGAATGCAAGTACATCATTAGATCGCGCAACCTCCTGCGAAGGAGCATCCAATTCTCATTTATAGGAGAAGAAGCGACTAACTAAGCAAGGCAGTCAACTCCACAAACTGGGAGGACACCACTTTAGGGAAATTAGAGAAAGTGGAGGGGTAGTTACACGTGCATGAAATCTGGTTAGACGTGCCTACTTAACGCAGATTTAGCACAACAGTAATTCCTATATTCGCTCAACATCAATAAAGATCATTTACAAGGTGGTTAAAATTCAGTTTGCATGAGGAATCTCCTGTCGTCGACCTCTTTGAATGATTTCATTCGTTGACCTTTGCATGACCACTTTGTTAGCCGTTATGGTGAATGACCGGCTGATGAAATCTTCTCAATCTAGTGGCCTCGAATCATATCTGCATGGCATTATTAGTACGCATAATAATCACATAGCTATAACTATCTTGAAGAACATTCATTAATCCACATGTAGAATTAACATAGATAGTCCATATAACATGTCAATGCGATTAAAGATTTGCAGAGATAAAATTAGGCCCAATGTCTATGGTTTCGAGGAAATATCAACATTCAAACATCAAGGTTCATGACAATTTTGACAAATAGATCATAAATTCTACCAAAAATAAACCATAAACTAGACTCATCAGGTATCTTGATGGAGCATGAGAGCATGTTGGAGGTTCACGTTGTTTCATGTATGACTATGATGATGTATTTCATGTACTGAACCCTTATGTAATGTATACAACAAGTGGGAGAATGTTGGGATATGGTGTTGTACACCATTTCATAAAATTATTTATTATAATCTTGTAGTTAAATAATTATTTAATTGTGATGCACCTAGGTGGTGTGGTTAATCACACTAGGTAATTATTTGGGGGATCACTTGATGTTGTATTGTAACATTGTATTATTATTTAATGTGTGGGAGACAAGTGTTAATATTTTAATATTGGGGAAAATATTAAATAAAGTGAAGTATTAGTACCCAATATTAAATAAGGGGTTAGTGGTTTTGTATTCAAATGGTTTTGTAGTACATGGTTTTATCTTATCACTAGTTGTATTCGTGTGAGCTTGTATCTATAAAAAAAGCACAAGTTTGGTGGTTAAGGTTGGATGAGTGGTTTTGTTGTTATTATTGAGTCTTTTTGAGGAGTGCATATGTGAATCATGACATGGGATGTGTGGATTCATGCTTGGACACATGAAGATGCATTGGAGAGATTGATGCTTCAGAGGTGTTCATTGTAACTCTTGTATTGCTTTATTGCTGATTAATATTATGGAGTATGGATGCTTTTGGAGGCTGGATTTTTCCCTCTTGAGGGTTTTACCAGGGTATATCTTGTGTCGTCTTTGATGGATATGTTGTCTATCCTCTTGCATATGGATTCTAAGTACTTATTTGCATTAATATCTATTTTGGGCTATGTTGAGATTTTCATATAATGGCTACAAGTTTCCTTATAGTCTGGATAGAAAATCTACCACCAAATTTTATTTTCTTGGCTTGTCCACAATGGTGATGTCAAATTCCTAAAGCAATAGTAAACACCTTATAAGCTTTCCACCAACCACCGGTTTGTTCATGAGATACCTGATTGTTGTGTGATTAGTGCGTATGAACACTGGATATCCTGTAATATAATGCCTAACTTTTTATTGCATATACCACTACCAACATCTCCTTCTCTGTCACTATATAATTTAGTTCTACCCCTTGTAGTTTTTTACTGGTATAATATATGGCATACTCCTTGTTGCCTTCGTTTTTCCCACGTACAACTACTATAGAAAAATTAGAAGCATTTGTATGGATATGGAAATGTAAGGTCCAATTTGGTCCTCTCAAGATAGGGGTTTTAGTCAATGCTTCCTTTGAAGTGCTTCAAAAGAGTGTTGACAAGCATTTGTCCATTCAAATTCTACATCTTTGGATAGTAAAACAAATAGTGGAGCTGTAATTTTTCTAAAATCTTGGATGAATCTCCTATATTACCCAGCACATCCTAGGAAAATTCTAACATATTTTTGTCTTTGAGGCACAAGGAGTGTTGAGATTACTTCAATTTTGTTGGGTCCCACTTGAATTTCTTCATTTGACACAAAATTTCCCAATGCAATCCCTTATTTCGTCATCATGAAACATTTTTCATGACTCAAGGATAAGTTGTGTTCCTGACACCTCTTTAAGCACCTTCTTTAGATTTCCAAGTGCTCCATCATATGTATTCCCATATGTTGTGAAATCATCCATGCAAACCTCCATAGAATCATGTGCAAAGTCTAAGAATATACTCAATACTGCCCTTTGGAAAGTGGTTGGTGGATTACATAGGCCAAATGGCTAGACAAAATAAGCATATGTGCCCCAAGGGCATGCAAATGTTGTCTTGTCTTGGTATTCTAGGGCAATCTTAATTTGATTGTAGCCACTAAATCCATCCAGAAAGGAGTACTTTTTCCTTGCTAATGAATCAAGCACTTTGTTAATGAAGGGGAGTGGAAAGTGATCCTTCCTAGTTGAAACATTTAATTCTTGGTATTATACACATACTCTTCACTTTCCTCCTTTCTTTGGGACAATTACTAGAGGTGACACCCATTGACTATCAGAGGTAGGATATATAAAGCCTACATCAAGTAATTTTTACAATTATGTTTTAAGTATGTCTTTGATTGTAGGGTTTATTCTTCTTTGTGGTTGTCTTATGGGTTTAAAACCATCATTGATTTAAATCCTTTGCATGCACAATTCTTGTTCTATCCCCTTCATGTCATGATAATCCCATGCAAAGGCTGTTGCATGTTCTTGCAACATAGTTATCAATGATGTATGATGTATATCAATCAATTGACTATTAACATTCAATGTTTTACCTAACATGATCTCTAAAGTATTGGATGTTGTTTGCACTGATGAGATGTTAAGTCCTGCTATGTTTGGGATACACTGGTGTGGTAACAAATTGTGAAATATTTTGGAAATTGACTCAAATGAACTAGTAGGGATAATATCTTGTCAAGTAGTCCTAATGTCGTGGGTCCCTACCATAGTTATTTTGCATGATGTTTACTATCAAGTCATCTTCATCTTGGTGTTCTAACAATGGACTACGTTCAATAGTCATTAAGGCTTGCAAGGAGTATTGGTCCTCCTCATCTAGGGTAGGCCAAATGGTTTTTTATAGGTCTGCGTGTGGCTGGGTCAGTGGATAAGGGACTAATTTCTTAGTCACATTCCCATTAGAGATAATCATATTCTTAGATCTATAGACTATGAAGGAATCTATTGTTACCAACCATGGTCTTCCTAATATGAGGGGATAGCTTGCAAGATTAGATTTTGGTTGTACGACCATGAAATTTGTAGGGTACTCCCATGAATCCATTGTTGTCACCAATTCCTCAATGGTACCCTCATGCTTGACTGTGGACCTATTTTCCATCTATAGAATAGTGGGTGTAGGTATAAGTTCTATCAACTGTAACAAACTCATGGTCTCTTTAGTCATTACATTGATAACTTCTCCCAATTCAATTAGGGTGTTCTTAATGAGACTATCATTTATCTTTACATCCTGTAGAAGAGGAAATTTTCTACCCTCAAGTCTCAAGACAAGCAAGAGTCTTCAAGGAAAAAATGGTCCTCAACTACCTCAGACTACCGAATAATTTGAAAAGGAACAAAGCTTAAGTGACAGGGTAAAAAGGAAGGAGTTCCAAAATTAGAAAGAGCAAGTCACAAAGGTCTTATGGACATATTGACGAGCTCTCGACCAAGGATGACATCACAACACATGAACAACAACATGGCATGTTGGAGTTCCAGAGATGCACTAGCATCTCGTATAGACTAAAAACTGAGAATGTCACAAAAAACAACAATATGACTACTTCTACCTTGATTGCTAATAACTCTTAGAATGCGGGAAGGTAATAGAGAATAACAAAACTAAAATAAAGTAAACTAAGTAAAGCATAGATTAGATAAAATATAGATGATAAAATAAAGGAAGGGAATCAAAGAACTCACAACTAACCAAGCAATGAAGCCTCCATCAAATAAATTTATTTAATACTTGCACACATAAGATTGAGGAAATTTTTGGGGCTATTTAGGAGCCTTCCTTAGTCAAACCCTCGTTTCGGTGTTCCCACCTGCACATATAGACAAATAGATAGATAGAGAGAATGCTAGTGAGTGAAATAGATAAATAAATGATATAAACAAATTTATAGACAAGGGATGTGAGAAATATCGAGATGCTCAAAGACACAAGACAAATAAGATATCACCTGCAAGGCTTGAGGAAGCCAAAAAGAGAGAGATATAGTTGTGAGAGCCAAGAGAGTAGTAGAGAGTGTTTTGAAAACTTTAGAGTGTTGTAGAAAGCAATAGAGCAAGAGAGCAAGACAAGATGATGTCAAAGAGAGGAGAATAGAGACCAATAGAGAGAAATAAAATGAAAGAGTGTTGAATGCACAAGACAACTAAGAGAGGGGGTGAATTAGTTGTACCTTAAAACTTCAAAACCCTCACAAACATTTAGATCCACATTAATTCAATTAACCCTTAATATGTTAGAATGATTTATCATGAAAGAAGATAATAGAAACAAAACCAAAGCAACACTATGCACAAATGGAACACTAGATTTATGTGGAAAACCCAAGAAGGGAAAAACCACGGAGAGGATTAGCTCACAATATAAAGTAATATCAACACCAATTACAAAGGGCTCATTTCCTAGAAGAAAGAAAGGCTCACTGCAAAAATAGAAAATAAGATAGAGAAGAGTGTTACAATGAGAAATCCATCTCAATGCAACAAAAAGTCCACCACAACATCACTAACACCTTCATATTCTTACTAAATATTGTAGACACCTTTTTCTCACTGCATCCAGTAATCTAACACATGAAAGCTCACACTACATTGCACAAATTCACACCTCACAACTCACAATTCACATCATTCAGGTCACACACATCTGTCTCATCATCCCTAAACAACTCAACACATATTTATACCATCTTCAACCTTGAAAACATTCTCCAAGGTCGGTTATGCACCTCAACCATTCAAATCCAAATTAGTTCGACACCAAAACATTCCTACACGGTGGATAGGAATGAGGGAAGACCACAACACACCTTAAATCATACATAAATTCACTCATATATGCCACACCATGCTTCCACAAACACCAAAGCAACTCCGAACTTAGTGTAAATACCCAAGGTTGGTTGAAACTGTGTAAACACCATTAAAAAATTATTAAGTACACACTTCCTTCCAAAAAAAACTTGTAGAAAAAAATTTCACTTGAACATAATTTGGAATATTCCACCAAAACCCTGAAATCCAACAAATTCATTCACAACAACTTTCACTTGAAGAATGTATACACCCAGTAAACTTAGATAATTCTGTCATACATTGCAACTCAATAAATTGAATTTTGAAGCACAAAACCTCAAACAACTTAAACTATAGAAAGGTACATACACTATCATCACCCTTCTAGATCCACAAGACCTAAAATCACTCCGTGGATAAATGCAAAGAAAAACCATTTCTCCCAAACACCTTTGTAATACATAGTTCACACACTGGTAAAAAAAATTCCTCTACACAATGATCTAGCAGACCAAATTCTAGATGCAACACCTCTAAACATCTTGGATCAACATATCCAAGCTACACAAGTAGATATTCAACATAGAAGAAATGCAGAGAAAAACAAGAACACTACTCTACAACAGAAAACACCACTGCAACACACTATTTCCTCTTTTTATTCAAATTTTCTCAAAAGCACTTGGAAACCAAGCACCAGAGACATATCCTCATCATCTTAAACACTTCCTCATCACCACCAAGCCAACTACAACATAGAAACTCAACCATACATCTATAGATAGAAGCTTATCAAAGCAACACTAGAGGTTGACACTAGTAGCTTACTAATGACAACATAATGCAACTAATCAAAGCATCATCAGAGACAACATCAAGTAATACCAACTTCTCACACTCTTGGAACAATATCCTACTCATACAATTGACACCAATGAAAACACCAACTACACATACTTGCAACAAAGAGATGGATTTAAAAGAGAGAATCAAAGAGAAAAGAAGGTTCTTGATCTGTTACAAGGCATCCCAAGCCGTTACCACCGAAAAAGGTAGGCGACAAGTGGAAACATGCTCTGAAATAATTGTTTGAATTTTGAAATTTCATGAGACACTAGTGTAATGCATGAATGTCTAGATAAATCACACTAACAAATAGTGGGAATGAGGAAACACAAGGCTTGATGCAAAGTGGACGCACAAAGGTAGCTAATGAACAGTGGAACATATTATGCATTCTAGAAGACAAAGATGGAAGGTTTTTTGGTTTATCTTGGATATGATCAAATCCTATGAAAGCAATGGTAAAGCAAGGTATGCTCTCTTAAATAGTCTTACAAATTTTGAATTGGTGAAAGTTATGAGTCTGAAAACTGCTAAACAAAATTGGGAAAAGTTAGAAAGCATTTATGAAGGAGATGATAAGGTCAAAGAAGCTAAGATGCAGAATTTGAAGCTCATGTTTGAGAACTTGCATATGTCTAAAGAAGAAAATGTCACAAGATATATGTAGAGGGTAGATGGAGTGGTCAACTCCATCAAAGGTCTTGGTGGTGAACTCAAAGAACCAGAAGAGGTAAAGAAAATTCTCAGAACTCTTCCTAAATCTTGTAGTCATAAAGTATCTCCTATTGAGGAATTTGAAAATTTGAATCAATATACCATAGATCAGTTGTATGGCTCTTTAACTGCTTTTGAAATGAGAAAATTTAGAACAAATAGTGGTGTAAAAGTTGAGACTTCTTTTAAGGTTGAGAAATTAGAGGATATCAAGGAATCGGATCAAAAGGATCTTGATGATATAGAAGTTAACTTTGTAAGGAGAATGAAAAAGGGTACTAGTAAGTACAATGGTAACCTACCTTTTAAATGTTTCATTTGTGGAAAGATAGGTCATTATGCCTCGAGATGTCCAAAAATAGCTTTGAATAACAAAAATAAAGAGAAAAAAGGTAATATGATTAAGAAAAGCTATTATGTTAGAGAAGATGCAAGTATTTCTAATAACAAATCTAATTATGGAGATGAAGATGATAGATACTTGTTCATGGATTTAAAAGATGAATCTATTTTTTCTAACTCTGAGAGATGTGTGAAGGAAATCCCTCCGAGACAAAGGATATTATTGAAGGTACTAGATCATTGACAGTGGATTCTCTAATTATATGACTGATGGAAAGAGTAAGTTTGTTAAACTTGAAAAATATGATGGAGGATGTGTTAGATTTGGTGATGATACATCTACTAAGATATGTGGAAAAGGTTCTATCAATTTTGATGGAAAGCATAATACTGATGATGTTTACTCTGTTAAAGGTTTAAGGCATAACCTCTTGAGTGCTGGAAAAATGTGTAGCAAAGGATACAATCTTATATTTCAAGATGATGGATGCGAGATCATAAAAGGATCTAGAACTGCGGTTGCTGTTGGAAAAAGGATCGATGGAAATGTTTATTAGTTTAAGGGTGCTAATGGTCATTGATTTATGACTCAGATTAATGAAAGCTGGTTATGGTAGATGAGGATGTGTTACATAAATTTTGATAACTTAGTAAGAATCTGTTCAGTTCAAGATGTAAGAGGTCTTCCAAAGATTACAAAGCCTATCAACGATATCTATAAAGAATGTCAAATTGGAAATCAAGTAAGAAGAAGCTTCAAAGTCAAAGAAAAATCTACTACCAGACTGTTTGAATTGGTGCATACAAATCCATGTGGTCCTACAAGAGTAAGAAGTCTTCAAGGTGATAGGTATTCCATGCTATTAATTGATGATTATTCTAGGATGACATGAGTTAATTTTCTCAAAGAAAAATTAGAAGCTCTAGACAAGTTTAAAGCATTCAAATTTATGGTTGAGAATGAATGGATATGAAAATCAAATGTTTGAGATCTGACATAGGTGGAGAGTTCACCTCCAATGAGTTCAAGATTTTTTGTGAGAATCATGGCATAAATAGGCATTTGTTTGCCCTAGTAGGACTCCTCTATAAAATTAAGTAGTTGAAAGAAAGAATATGACTATTCAAGAAACTACATGAACAATGATGAAAGATGAAAATCTACTAGAAATCTACTGGAGAGAAGAAATTCATACTATTGTTTATATACTTAACAAATTTGAAGCAAGAGAAAATAGTACAAAGAATCCTTATGAGCTTATGGAAGAATCCCTACTATTAAGTAATTCAAAGTGTTTGGAAGAAAATGTTATATCAAAAGAGATGAAGATAACTTAAGAAGTTTGATGCAAGGTCTGATGAAGGTATCTTCCTTGGATACTTAACTAGAAGCAAAGCTTATTAATGCTACAACAAGAGATTGAGAAAGATTGTTGAAAGTGCAAGTGTCAAGGTTGATGAAGATTTATAGAAGAATTCAATGATGATAGATGGATATGAATAAGATGAGTCTTCTTGCAGAGAAGAAGAAAAATAAAGAGAAGTGCAGATTGAAGAGGAAGAAGCTTCAGAAAAGACTCCTAAAACTCCTAAGTATGTGCAAAAGAATCATTTAGAATATCAGATCATTGGAGATAAGAACAAAGGTGTATTGACAAGAAGGAGAGCTACTGAAGAATAGGTAAATCTATGTTTACTTTTTAAAGTTGAGCCTAAAACAATGGTTGAGGCATGTAAAGATGAATATTGGATCAAAGCTATGGAAGAACTCTTGCAGATTAAGAAGAATCAAACTTGGGAACTTGTCCCAAGACCAACAAATAAAAATGTGATTAGAAAAAAGTGGGTATTAAAAAAATTGAACTAAATGAGAATGGAGAAGTGGTAAGGAAAAAGGCAAGGCTTGTGTGTAAAGGCTACTCACAAGTTGAAGGAATAAATTTTGAGGAGAAATTTGCCTTGGTGGAAAGAATGGAAGCTATCTAGATATTTTTAGCTTTTGCAGCACAAGGACTTCAAAGTTTATCAAATGGATGTGAAGTCTACTTTCTTGAATGGAGAATTGGAAAAAGAGGTATACATAGAACATCCATAAGGGTTTCAATAATTAGACAAACTGTATATGGTGTGTAGATTGAAGAAGGCAATATATGGATTGAAGCAAGCTCCTAAATCTTGGTATGCAAGGTTGGCTTGGTATTTGATACAACAAGAATTCAATAAAGGTACTGTAGATAACAATATTTACTTTAAATTTAGAAAAGATAAAGTCTTGATTGTGGTTGTATATGTTGAGGACATAATTTTTGGAGGAAGTGAAGCTGTGTAAGAAGTTTGTAGAGGAAATGCAAAAAGAGTTTGAAATTTCCATGTTTGGGGAAATGAATTTCTTCCTTGGATTGCAAATAAATTAGATAGATAAAGGTATTTTCATTTCACAATAAAAATATGTCAAAGAAATGTTGAAGAAGTTTGAAATGGAAGATTCTAAATCAGTGTGTACTCATATGGTTACTAGTTTCAAGCTAAGAAAGAATGATGAATCTCCTAAGGCTGATCAGAGTAAGTATAGATCAATGATTGGTGGATTGATATATCTAACTATTACTAGATCAGATATCATGCATGTAGTTTGTCTTGTGGCTATATTTCAAGAAGATCCTAGAGAGTCACATGTTGCAGTAGTAAAGAGGATATTCAGATACTTAAAGCGCACTCCAAAATATGACTTATGGTATCCAAAGGATATTGATTTTATGTTGAGTTCTTACATAGGTACAAATTGGTCTGGTTGTGTAGATGATAGAAAAAGTATAAGTTGTGGTGCATTCTTTCTTGGATGCAGATTGGTGTCATGGCTAAGCAAGAAAAAAGATTCAATGTCTTTATTTACTGCATAGGTAGAATACATTGTAACATCTTGCTACACACAAGTGTTGTGGATGAGGCAAATATTGAAGGATATTAGGGTAGTATATGATAAACCAATTTCTATCTTCTGTGATAATACAAGTGCTATCAATATTTCAAAGAGTCTAGTAATGCATTCAAGGACAAAACATATCTCAATTTGGTATCAATTTTTGAGAGGGAAGGTTGTAGAGAATGAAGTTAAGCTTGAATATGTGCCTGCAAAGGATTGGGTTGCTAATATATTTACTAAGGCTCTTCCTAAGGATATATTTGAGTATCTCCAAGAGAAGTTGGGGGTTATTACACCTCCTTTGAACTAGATGCATAAGGAGATGCATCAGTCCAATGGATTTCAAGATCCATTCCTTGGTCTGGACTGATGCTGGTGGCTACATCTCAGGGGGAGTAGGTAGTAACATTGTTGGTTGTTGTAGTCAGTGGGAGTATGTGTTGTCATTATTTAGTGGTTGCTGGTTGGTGCAACATGGTGTGTTCTCCTAAGGGGGAGTATACTGAGATGTAAAGAAATAGAAGTTGCAGAGCAGTTGCTAAAAAGATTGATTGATGTCAAAGGAGAAAATCAAGTGATATAAATATTTTGTCCTTTTCCATTGATGCCAAAGGGGGAGAGAGAGTCATGTGAAAAAGAAGAAAAATAAGGGGGAGAGAGAGAATCATGTGAAACATTTTCAATTGTCAAAGGGGGAGAGAACAATATAGCAAGAGGGAGTGTGAATAATGAGAAAAGAGAAAAGGAAATAGGTATGGAGTAGAGCTGTTGTTGTTGATGGTTTTCACATCATATTTTGTCATCAATGACAAAGGGGGAGATTGTTGCAAGTATGAGAAATTGGTGTTGTCATTGATGTCAACAAGCCTGTGTTGTCATTGGTGTCAACCTATAATGTTTCTTTGATAAGCTTCTGTCTATGGTTGAGGAAGTGATGGAGATGATGAAGATGTGTTCCCAGTGCTTGGTTTCCAAGTGCTTTTGAGAAAAATTAATAAAAAGAGGAAATAGTGAATTGTAATGTTGTTCTAGGTTATAGAGTAGTGTTTTGGTGTTGCTCTAGATGAAAAGCACAAACCTGTGTCACACTTTATGAAGAAATTGACCAACAACAAAAAAAATTCTGAACTTCGACCACATTGTAAGGAAAGAATACGGATGCGGAACAAAATTTCCTAATGTCAAAACTTAGAGAAGAATGTAGATATGACTTTATATTTTACAATTACATACCATTAAGATGCACATGAAGGAAATAATAGACTAGAGAAATAAATTCAAACATAATTGACACCTGATTTATGTGGGAAAACCCTTACGGGAGAAAAACCCACCACACCAAAGAAAATCACTTATATTACAGTAATCAAAATTACATACAAGTTACAAACTCTCCTTTCAGATGTCAATATTACAACAGTATTTCCCTGATCAACCTCGTACATAATAACACTATTACAATGCTTTCAAAATAGCATACAATGAAATTCACTAACAGATCATTCAATCAAACCAACCATCTGTAGACATCTAAATTTAATCACTTCCATATGATTAAATTTGTTGCATTTACATATTAATTTATTAAATTAATATTACACCCTTTGTCTCATACTGATAAAGTATTTAATTTAATAATTAATACTTTGTCTTTTACCTTATTCCTCTCTAAATTAAATAAATATGCTAATTTATTTAATTTAGTCATTCTTCCTCTTTTTGATTTAAAAATCAATTTAAAATTCTTCACTTTCTCTCTCCTTGTCACATCCTCCTACATTTGCCACTTGCCTCTAATCTTCTGTTAATTAGCCTAATCCAATATTTGCACAACCTTAACCAAAATCATTAGCTAAATTTAGCACCACTTTTTGGTCAATTCTTCCTTTTTTTCTTTTTTGATATTGACCCCCTTTCCTATGTGAATTTTTAATTCACATTTATTTGCTCTAGAGTCCTCTCCTTAAATGTGAATTTTTAATTCACATTCCATTCTCTCAAGACTTCTAGAAACCTTGGACTTGTCACAATCTCCACATGTGACCAAGTCCCACCTTTTTGGAGCCCACCTTTTACCCTCTAGATCATCCACCTTTCCTTTTCCCATGTAGATTTTTGAGGAATTCTAAAATTCCTCAAATGTCCCTTTCACTCCCACTTGGGGACAAGAAATCCCTTTTTGTGGAAATCCTCTCATCCCCCAAGGCGCATGTCCTTTTCCACTTCATGTACCTTTTTGACAACTCACCTCCACCTCATATCCTCTTGTCCACTTCACCCTCTACATGTCAAGATGTGAGGGCTTGTGGGTTCTCAACCCACCATAGCCCTTCATCTTAACCTTGTTGGATCAATCTTGACCCTTGAATTCTCTAGAGAATTCAAAATCTTCTATAAATACCCCCTTCTCAAGGGCATTTCCAACACTTTGCACTCTTATAACTACATGCTGTCCATTTGAATCCTCAAGCCTTTTTAATCATTCAACCATCTTTGTTCATCATTTTGCATATTGAAGCTTGCATTTTAGTCACTCAATCCATCATCTAAGGAGCACACAACCAATCCAAGCAAGGGCCAATCAAAGAGGTATCAACAACAAGGGAGGTAAAAGTATTGTGTTTTATTTTATTTGCATTCCTTTTCGTTGAACCACTCTTTTGGCTAATCTTGAGGTGTCCTTGGTATTTTGTTATTCTTGCATTCTTAGTTAGATTTGCACATTTAGAGCAGTAGGAATTCCAAGGTATACATTTCTGGCACGCCCGGTGGGACCCACACACGGGTCTTGCATTTAATGTTTCTTTGAGTTAAGATTTTTGCAGGAAAATCTCACAGAAGTGTGGTAGCGCCCCCATAGAAGTGCGGTAGCGCCCCCACAGAAGTGCGGTAGCGCCCTCAACAGAAGTGCGGTAGCGCCCCCACAAAAGTGCGGTAGCGCCCTTCACAGAACTGCGGCAGCGCCCTTTACAGAACTGCGGTAGCGCCCTTCACAGAACTGCGGCAGTGCGCTTTACAGAACTGCGGCAGCGCCCTTCACAGAACTGCGGCAGTGCCCTTAACAGCACAATTTGGAGGGTAAAATGGGCATTTTGGCTTCGTTTTTGCTCTAGTTTTTTGCTATATTCACGTGATAACTCTCTAACGTTGTTCTGGCAAGAATATTGCTATTTTTCACTAATGTTTTTGTAGCATATTGTGGCAAAATTTGACCAAAGGCGAAAAAGAGAGAGGACAACTAACATTTGTTTGCAGGGGCATCTACATAATCAAACTTTCAAAAATTATCTTTGCTGCTCTCAAACATAATCTAATTAGGGGGATTAAATCTCATTGTTTGCTGTGGTTGTTTACTTTTGTGTTACCCAAGGGGGCATTGATTTGTTTTCACTTTCCCCTTGCACTTCATGTGAGCCTGGGGAGTAGTTGGAAACAATTAGTGTCTTCTTTTTAGTGGGACTTGCTTGGGGATTTCATCACCCTAAGGGACGATTCCAACCACATGTACCGGCGGGGTATATAAAGGGGGGAGAACGAAAGTTGTACCCCAATCCAGTTGCGTCGTAATTGGCGGAGCGTCGAAGCTAGGGTGATACCTAGATAGACGTGAAGAGTTGGTCTGAACCTTTCAGTATCTCGGTGGGGTTCCCGACTCACGCTTGTGATGGATTGGTGTTCACGGTTGTGCCTCACGTACCGAGAGTATATCGAGGACTCCCTAGAAGCCTTGTGCATCCTAGATTAAGACTTTGCCTTGCCATACCCATAATATTAATCATAGGATTGTGCTTGCTTGAGGTGTTTTCTTGTGGAAGTTCTGTCAAATTTTGATACTTTTGACTTGTTTCATCATTTTGCGTCCTTGCCATAGCCTTTGCCATCAAAAACCAAGCTTTGCCCCCGCAGAAAAATGGTAGCGCCCTGCGCAGAAACGCGGTAGTGCCCCTGATTTACTGCAGAAAGGCGGTAGCGCCCCTGATTTGCTGCAGAAAGGCAGTAGCGCCCCTAATTTGCTGCAGAAATGCGGTAGCGCCCCTGATTTACTACAGAAATGCGGTAGCGCCCCTGATTTACTTCAGAAAGGCGGTAGCGCCCCTGATTTACTGCAGAAACGCGGTAGCACCCCTGATTCACTGCAGAACGTTGCCTATGCCCTGATTTTTGCTGTCAACACCCTGAAAGTACCCCATTTGGATTCATTTAGCCTCTAAATCACCACTTAATCATTCCCAACCATCATCCCATTATCCTAAGTCTCCATTTTATCATTTTAAGCCTCCCGAAACCTCCATTTCATCCATTTAAACCCCCATTCTATCACTCCAAATTTTCACGAATCACCTTTAATCTACCTTTCTATTTTAATTTTCCATTCCTAGGTCAATACCCTCACCTAACAAACATCACAACTTTACCATTCTCACCTCTTAAACACCACCCATAGCCAAACCGCCTTAACTTTGCATTACAAAGTGGTTATCTAAATTGACTATAGCGCTTGAACTTGATTATTGGTCTTTAACTTTGACCCTAATCAATTTGCCCCCATCTTGAGGTGAATTCAGTGTTGCAAGTTATCATCCTCGCCCCAATCAATCCATTCCTATCTTAAGGTGGATTTGGTGCCGTAATCATCCTATCAATCAATCAAAGCTCTAGGGTTACTAAAGGTAATCTCACGTGATCAAGTTTGAGGTCTCTCTCTCACGCCTTCCTATCCAATCCAATCCAGTCCAATCCAATCCAATCCAATAAAATCCAATCCAAATCCAATCAAATCCGATCAAATCTAAATCAAATCCAATCCAAATCCAATCCAATCCAATCAAATTCAATCCAATCAAATCCAATCCAATCCAATCAAATCTAACCCAATCCAATCAAATCTAATCCAATCTAATCTAATCCAATCAAATCCAATCAAATCAAATCCAATCAAATCCAATCCAAATCCAATCAAATCCAATCAAATCCAATCCAATCCAATCAAATCCGATCAAATCCAAATCAAACCCAATCCAATCCAATTTAAATCCAGTCCAATTGATCGAAGTCCAATTAGATCCAATCCACACTCCATCATAGTCAAATCATTTGACAAAGGCATTAACCTCCTCATCTAGCATTTGCATGCCCGTTCAGACCCGTTCACAAGCAAAGAAGATGGCCGACCTTCAAGCTCAAAATGCCCAATCCAACAATCCTCAAGATCCCAACAACACCTCATCAGATCCCAACAAGGGTACCAACATCTTACATGACCCTCACAATGGTACTTCATCGCACTCCAACACTGAGAATCAGAATAACTCACCACATGGAGAAGAGAGCATGGTTAATCAACCTGAACTCACACTTGAGGAACATTTTAGTAACCCTGCCAATGTGCAAATGACCGACCGTTTGCTTGCAAAACATGGGGAAGAAATCTTGGCCCACTTGATTGAGAAGGGTGTTAAACCTCCCTCCAATGTTGACTTGTCCAAATACAAGGGTGCCCCATCTCACACACCCCAAGGGTCCCAAAATGCACCCGAAGGTTCATACTTTTCCAATGTTCCTCCAATTGAGGGTTGGCATCAACCTGAATTTGGCAATGCCACCCTTTATCAGGTTAATTATCCCCCACATGCTTCGACCTACGTTATAGGTGGATCTCAGGTGCCCGATCCCAATAATCCTTTCGCTTATGGCATGCCACAAAACATTCCGCAACCTCTGCTATTAACATTAACCGCACCCCCTCCTTTGAACCCACCTACAGTCAATATTGGGGGTACCTCCTTTGCTACATCACTTCCTCCTCCTGGGACCACCAACACACCACCTCAACAAGTTCCCCAATCTACTATCCTGCCTCAAATACCACCACAAGGCGCACCCCAACTGAACATTCTGAGCGGAACCCAACAACTTCCTTTACAAAGTGTGCCCACACAACCCCCGCCGTCTCATCCGCAACAACCTATACCCAATACTTTGACCTCTTCACAACAACCATCCTACCAATCACAAGGCAACCCATCTCAACTGCCTAACCAAACCATATCTCCCTTTCTTGCGTCCCTTTTGCGTCCAAAGGTCCAACCACAACATAATATCCCACCTCAGTCCATACAACACTCGATGCCGCAACAACAACCTCCACAACACTACTACCACCATAATCAACAACAATTTTACCAACAACCGTTCTATGCAACCTCCCAACAATCACAACAATATCCTCAATATCAACAGGCCAACACATAATGTCCCATCCAAGTCCCTCAGCAACCTACCCCACACCTTCACCAAACAAATTCATATTATGTCCCACAACAACAACCCCCATATCAACAAAACTCCCTACCTTACTATCAAGTCGTCTCATCATCCAACCATCCAAACCCACATTTTAACAATCCGACACCCTTTCAACAAGATCCCTCATCTTTCTATCATCCATATCCCCCCAACCCACCACCAGCTAGCTCGGACTTGTTGGAAATCAAAGCTTCCCTTAAGGACCTTCAAGTAGGGGGCACAAAACAATCATTTAAATTTGAAGATATATGCCCGTATCCGTTCGATCCATCCATCTCATTGATCCCATTCCCTAAACACTTCGAGATTCCAAAATTTGACAAGTACAAGGGAGACAAAGACCCTAAGGCCCACTTGCAAGAGTTTTATGCACAGTGTCAAGAAGTCATGTATAATGATAACTATCTCTTACGTCTGTTCCCAAGAAGTCTAGCAAGCCATGCCCTAGATTGGTTTATGACTCTTGAAAAGGGGTCTATAAAAACTTTTGCAGACTTATCAGAACAATTTGTCTCCTACTTCTCCTTCAATTTGCGGAAGGATACTGACACCTTAGATCTCTTGAAAGAGAAACAACGGGATGGAGAAACCTTTACCAGCTACCTCCAACGGTGGCGTGCATTAGCCAGTCGAATGAAAAATCCTTTGAAAGAAAAAGACATGGTCACTCTTTTTGTGGAAAATTCACATCTCGACATGGCCCACAATTTTAGACTACACTGTGTCACCACTTTCGCTGAGATAGTGGAAAAGGGACCTATCCTTGAACGTGCCCTTATCGCCAAAGGACACATTAAAATACACAGTCATGACAAAGAACGGTCATTCGGAGATAAATCACGATTTTGGAACAAAAACAAAAATGCAGTGAATGATGGAGTGACAGACACCAAACATGTCCAAGTGGCTAATGCATCCCAAGGGCAACAACAGTCTGTACCCAACGCCATATCAGTACCGCAGGGGGCGCCTCGTCCCCCTCAACAGTCAAACCAAAGAAATCAGGGGAACACCAAACGTCAATACGCCCAATTGGGTGAACCCTTGAGTGTTGTTTTCAATAAATTGTTACAAATCAATTATCCCATCACATATCCTGTCACCAAACCATTCGATGAGTCCAAACCCAAGCCGGCATGGTTTAAAGAGAATGAGTATTGTGACTTTCATAAAATCAAGGGACACTCCTTGAATAAGTGTCAGGGTTTAAAAAATTATGTCCAAGATCTCATTGATCGAGGAGATATCAAGGTTGACCCCAGTCAACCTTTGTCGTCCAATGCTCAACTGCAAATCTATCAAAACGCCTTCCCAAACCATAGTCAAGGTCCTAGCACCTCCACTAGTCATCCCCAAAATAACAACACCAATAATGTGAACTACAAGAATGTGCCCTTCAATTATGAAGGTGTTATTCATTACATTGAGCAGGTGGAACCCCGAGTATCCATGATACACGTTAAAGCCAAAGACCCTCAATGTGCTGTGACTACGCGACGGGCCCGCATCACCGTCCCTGCAGCCTCCACACCCGTCCAACCCGCTCCTGTAAACTCTTAATATAACATCCTTGATCACCTAAGGAAGACCCCCGCTCATATATCTATTCTAGATTTGCTTAAGTCTTCCCCGGTACATCAAGAGATCCTCAATAAAGCCTTGCAGGAAACCCATGTCCCAAACGACATCGACCCCACACAATTCCAAGCTTTGGTGGGACACTTGGCTTTGTCTCACCACCTCCATTTCAGCCAAAATGATATGCCCAACATTGGCATCAATCACAACCGCCCCCTACATATCGAAGTCATAATTGCCCGTCATAAAATAAAAAGGGTCTTGGTAGATAATGGCTCTGCCCTTAATCTATGTACTTTGAAGTTCATAAAACAGATAGGGTATTCTCAAGCGGACCTAAGCAACCAGATAATTACAATCAAGGCTTATGACAATGCAGAGAGAAATTCAGAAGGCATCATCAGTCTTCCTATACAAGTGGGACCTGTGCTCCAGTATACTACCTGCCATGTCCTGATCTGGACTTACCATATAATCTCCTCCTTGGCCTCCCATGGCTCCATGCTATGCAAGCTGTTCCATCCACATACCACCAATGCCTCAAATTCCCAGTTAATGAACAGGAGGTCACCATTTATGCCGACCCCCAACCATTTGAGTATTGTCAAGCTTTAGAAGCATCTTTCCCCCACTTACATTATTGTCCTGGGGTCGAAATGGGGGCCTCCCAGTCATTATCCTCCAATCCATCATCCTCCAATCCATCATCTACAGTAACCACCACTCCATCCTCCACCACTAATCCTTCAGTCACAAAAGTTCAGATCATTGACAAAGGGTGTGGCGAGTATGAAATGCATACTGCTCTTAATGTAGCAACCATGCCACCATCGCCACATGAGTATGGTCAACCTCCCCATGCTACCCCAAAGGAAGACAAGACTGTCACCTTCCGTGGCAAAAATATTCCTACCACCACCTTTGTATCTCCAAGTATCAAAACAGATGCGCCAGAAGAAGACATAAGTCAGTGGGTCTACCGCGAAGAGCCCGAACCAGAAACTCCTCTAAAGAAATATTTTCAGGAAAAATATCCTTGGCCAACAAAGTTTGTGGAAAAACATAACTACCAAGGTAGAGGCCTAGGTAAAGAGGAACAAGGGCGATTGCAACCCATTGATACGTCTCTACTACCAAAAAATGTGGGCATTGGGTATGACAGAAAGCAAAAGAGTCCCGCAACATCATCTAATACTTCCAATAGTATCACCGTGGATGATGGCTCATTGGAAGACATACCTGACGAGGAATCCATCATACATGCATACAATGATGTCGATCACACTGATTTATCCTCCATGTTCGAATGCCTATCTGTTTGCACCATCAGCCTATCACTTCGTCACCCTGAACTCATTGACTGGGACCTACACAACACCACACCTGTCAGTATTACTACGGACACCTACGGGCCAACCTTATGGGATTGGGGAAGATGAACACTCCACCACAAAAGTAAAAAATCAAAATAAAAAGAGGTCATCTAGTGAAAACCTCCCTCGGTAGCTTTCCCCGACCTAGAAAAGTAAAAATAAAGACGATCTCAAGGTGAAACCTCGAAGAGGCGCTTAAGATGGAGATGTTCATCTTCCCTTTATGAGAACCTCTTTCTATCTTACCGATTCATCTATCCCTACTAAAGAGACGAAGAAGTTAATTTGGGAATCACAAAAACTGGGCGATCACCTATGTAGCCAAATCACTTTCCGAACAAGAATATCCAATCTTTGCGCAGCTACTCCAAGAAGGCATCATCAATTTTGCCTGGTCATATTCAAACATGCCAGGCTTAGACCCCGCTTTAGTGGTTCACCACTTAGACATTCATCCAAACGCCAAACCCGTCAAGCAAAAACTTTGTAAGATGCATCCGCAAGTTGCATTGTTAGTAAAGAAAGAATTGGAGAAATTACTGGACGCGGGTTTTATCAGACCTATTGACTACTCCGAATGGATCTCTAACATAGTGCCGGTTGCTAAACCAAATGGTGACATTCGGGTCTGCACATATTTTAGGGATCTCAACAAAGCCTACCCAAAAGATGATTTCCCTCTTCCTAATATTGACATGTTGGTTGATTTAACGGCAGGACATGAGATGTTGTCCCTCATGGATGGCTTCTCCGGTTACAACCAGATTCGAATTGCACCTGAAGACCAACACAAAACCGCCTTCACAACTCCTTGGGGCACCTTCTGTTACAATGTTATGCCCTTCGGTCTCAAGAATGCGGGGGCAACGTATCAAAGAGCTATGACCGTTATCTTCCATGACCTTATCCACATTATCATGGAAGACTATGTTGATGACCTATTAGGGAAATCCAGAACACGAGCCGAGCATCCCACCATTCTAAAGAAGATATTTGAGCGACTAGAGCACTATAAGTTGCGGTTGAATCCAAAAAATTGTCTTTGGCGTCATGTCAGGGAAATTGTTGGGTTTCATAGTCTCCCGCAGAGGTATTGAAGTTGATCCTGTCAAAGTAAAGGCTATTCTGGACATGCCGCCTCCACGCAATCTAAAGCAGTTAAGGAGCCTCCAGGGAAAAATGCAGTCCATCCGGCGGTTTATAGCCCAACTTGCAGATAAATGTCAGCCGTTTACCCATCTTTTGAAGAAAGATTCTACATTCCGATGGACAACACAGTGTCAAATGGGTTTTGATAAAATCAAAGAATACTTAGCTCATCCACCAATTTTGATGCCGCCTATTCCAGGAAAACCCCTCCTGCTTTATATCTCTGCTACCTCAGTAGCACTGGGGGCATTATTGGCACAACACGATGAGTCACTCAAAGAAAGAGCAGTCTACTACATCAGCAGAACACTAGTTGGCTATGAGTTAAATTATTCTCCTATGGAAAAAGCATGCCTTGCGCTAGTCTTTAGTACACAGAAACTCCACCATTACATGCTCAGTCACCCAGTCAAATTAATTGCTAAAATTGATCCTTTGAAATATCTGTTGTCTAGAACCACCTTGACTGGCCGCATGGCCAAATGGGTCATGTTGCTAAGCAAATTTGACATTGAGTATGTAGAGCGCAAAACTATTAAAGGACAGGTTATTGCTGATCAATTGGCTGAAGCACCACTAGTAGACGCCTACCCAATAGACACTGAATTCCCAGATGAAGGAATCTACATAGTAACAGAAGCACCAACTTGGACGTTATACTTTGATGGCTCATACACTCACAATGGATCTGGGGCAGGAATTCTATTAGTCACCCCTCAAGGTGACTACATCCCAAAATCCTTCAGAATAGCATTTCCCTGCACCAACAATATGGCGGAATACGAAGCCCTCCTCACTGGCCTTAGAATTGCAAAACAGTGGCACATTACACATTTGAAAGTCTTTGGGGATTCCTTGTTGGTTATCAGACAAGTTAATGATGAATTCCTCACAAAGGATGACAAACTGCTACCCTATAAACGCATGGTGGATGACTTCAAGAAGTATTTCACCTCCATACGCTTGACCGAAAACTTCTGCGTATCAAAGCAGAATGCCGCATAATACTATTGGCTCTTTTGATTGATATGCCCAAAGATAAAACAAACTGTGAGTTCCTCGGGTCGAACCTAATCCCAAGCAGATGATGTCCCCGACCGACATGGTGTGCGAGCATCAGGGTCCTGGCCTCGGTACCAAGACATATACTTACCGTGACAACACCTATACCTCAAACTTACACGCAACTAACGTGAAATCCTTTATCCGAATGCTCATCCATACATCCTCATCGGTGATAATGCTTTTATCGCCGCGTATTGATGGAATCCTCGGTGATGTCCTAACGAGACCGGTTCAAATGGTACTAACGGTACATGGTATTTGTGGGCCTACTCCAATGGTATGGCTTTGTTAAAAGAACTTACCTGGCCGATATTACCGGGCCTATACGAAACGTGATGCTTTGCAATTCTAGAAGAAATGTCTTCTCCTCGTGATCAACAAAGATGCAAATTTGATCCACCCGACAAGATCTTCTTCCTAGCACTGTGGGCTACATTCTCTCAATGGGGTTTTGACTTGATTGGAAAGATTCACCCACCATCATCCGACGGCCATACATTCATCATCACTGCAACTGAGTACTTCACCAAATGGGTGGGAGCAATGCCACTCTCCCAAATCACCGGTACTCAGATTTCTAAATTCATCCTCTACCATATTCTCTGTAGATATGGTATACCATCCACCATCATTTCTGATAACGGAAAGCCGTTTAAAAATCAAGCCATGAAGCACCTATGCGATACTTTCCACATCCAACATCGTTGGTCAACGCCTTACTACCCTCAAGGTAATGGTCAGGCAAAAGCAACCAACAAAACCCTCATTCACATCCTCAAAAAGGTGGTCAATAGCACCGGACGAGATTAGCAACCTCCACATATGAACCTACCGGGGTACCACACATCTATCCGGTGACTCTGTCGTGCACCCATACCTTAGTATATGGTGCGGAAGCTCGCCTTGCCAACCGGGTTGAGCCCCTCATTGAGAATTTCTTTTCGAAACCTCATCAAGAAGATGCCTCGCTTGCACGCCCACCGGAGCTACCAGGATGAACGCAGACACGCGCCTATGATCACCTACACAGTAATCGTCTTTAAACGCTATTACAAAAAAGGTCCGTCCTGGTGCAATTCCAGACAGTGGAATCCTTGTGCTCAAGGAAATCACTGCGACTCTCAAGACGCACTGCGGGATAAGAAAGGAAAATTGAGTAAATTTGCTTGGGGCCTATACTAAATGCAATATGGATTCGAGCTTAAGGTGTTGACCACTTTGGGCGGGGATCCTACTTAAACCTCCGCCATTATTTCATCAAAATGCATGTTTTACACTCAAGTCTTGGTTCAATTCTATCAAAACAAAAACCAAAAATCTTAAAAGTGAAAAAAAAAAAAAAATCAAAAAAATAGTAAAGAGAAATAAATCCGTCCTATCGTGAAAACTACCTCTTCGTGGCGCCTTGGATAAGTATGGATGGTGAAAACCTGGTAACAGGCGCCATCCATAGAGGGCTTAATCATTATCTACCTAGCATCCTAGTTACTTTATGTTGTCATCCACACTTTCATACCCCCGCATCAACCTAGGCCGCTTGGTACTTGTTGATTGAGCATTGGACGACTCACCTTACCTATCCCTCATCCTGAGCTTCCTTATATCCCACTTTGAGCTTATGTCTTTCATCTGTCTGTCTGTGTCATCCATCGTGTCATGTCTCCATCTAGATCTCATCCTCTTGTCCCACTTCCATCTTTTTGTCGAACTACGTTGCCCCTGCGCTTTTACGTAGGCAAGGCTGATCGTGCGATCTACCCCCGAGGCACTCTCAGATCAACATTGTTTTGGTCCTCCATCCTCTCATCCCCACTGGTCCCCTCTCGCTTTTGTCCGTGGTCCTTGTCAACTTATTGCCCCTCAAGGCCATTGCAGTGGCCTGAATACATCTCCCACTTCCTGGGCACTCTCGGATCAACTTTGTTTTGGTCCTCCATCCTCTCATCCCCACTGGTCCCCTCTCGCTTTTGTCCGTGGTCCTTTTGTCGAACTACGTTGCCCTTGCGCTTTCACGTAGGCAAGGTTGGTCATTTGATCCTCCCCCGGGGCATTTGTCGGTCATATCTTGTGTCCATCATCGGTCACCATTGTCCTCTTTCCGCTTTATCCATGGTCCTTTTCCATGAACTACGAGGGCTCTGCGCTTTCACGTAGGCAAGGCCAATCTTTGATCGGCCCCCGAGCCCCTAGGTCTTTAGGTTGTGTCTTGTCCCCTTTGTGGTTGTCTCATCAAGCTATGCCCTTATCTAGCTAATTCTTAAACAAACAAGACCCACTTGTACCAATAAATCCGATCAATTCTAAATATCCTTTATCATATCGATCTTTTCGCTTAGCATCCAGCATAGGTCTTAACAGGATACATCCTTCCTAACAACCTCATCAATCCCATCCATCCCCTTGATCCTATGGCAATGGACATTTGAAATTGATTGTTATCTTTTGATACTTTTGGTTTTTGTCTATCATTTGAGCTCCCTATAATCACTTGTCAAGGCCACCATGATCCATCATATTATGGCGTGTTTTGACTAGTCCACATAGGGGCGTATCTTGATCTTTTCTTTGATTATGTCTTCTTGGTTGTCCCACATAGTACCCACCAAGATCCTCGAGGTCTTGTGTTATGTTGGGATATCTTTCTATGTTTGCGGTTATCCCAATACTGGGCCCGACTAAAGTCTTTTTTCGAGACTTTGGGGTATTGGGATAGCCTTCTTGTCTGGCGTGTTTGTCTCATGCATCAGACACTGATCTACCTCGGTCCTCTATACCTTGGTGTGTCGTGTCTTATGCTATAGCAAAAACCAGTGCTCCAAAGATGATAAATTGAATTAGGATTGCATTTTTCATAATCATTGCATTCACACTCACCCTATGGTTTTGGTTGTGCAAATACTTGCCCTCATTCTCTTACATTCTTCTCAGGATACTGATACCTTTTGACAGATGCCAGACTACATCCATCACCACGTACCCACCTCCCCTCCACTTACCCTACCAGTTCTTATTGGCACCTATAGCCGCATACTGTCCATGCATCCATTGCTACCTGCATTCCCACATGTTAGGTCCATATCTCCATCACCACCTGCATCACAAAATATTAGACGAATAACACAACACATCTTGCATATATAAAATATTCATATAAAATCCATCTCACACATATACATACATAATGCATCTATCAACTAGCCATCCATATATCTAAACCATCATAGATCCTAATAGGTACACAACATATCACCATTACCATACATCCATACAATAAGCACATATCTCCAATCATTCATAAACATAGCATAAATGAATATAAGCATGATCATTAACATTCCAACATCTAGATCAACATTTCATGAATATAAGCATACATAAACCAACACATGAGCATAAATATGTCACTGCATCCATCCACGAAACACATAATGATACACACATATGCATATAGTCCTCCATCATAAATATAAATATACTACATGGTGCTAATCAGAACTGTCACATATCCATCATACATATATCCATCAATATAGCATGTGTCACATATACATCATACATATATCCGTCACATGACAAAGTATAAAATTCAGGGATATAGAACATCCCTGATATCCATTCGACATAATCCATCCTGCATCTGTCAAAAATACAGTACCCTGTCACCTCCCGAATAAACTCCCCACGTCTGATCTCTGTGAAGACTCAGGTCCTGCCCCTCTGCCTAGTGAAAAACCTGGTGAATCACTGTAACCGCGAGTCCGTGTCCCCAATGACTGGGATGGAGCTGGCATTTGAGGTGCCTGCCTGGTATAACGGAATCTCCGCTGTGCTGGATCAGAAACTGCATCATAATACACTGCCATCCAGAAACCTGCCTCTCTCGTGCTATCCTCCCTCTCTGCCGCCTGGACCCGAGCGGCATTCCGCTCATGTCGATACCTGTCTCGGTCCCTGGTGATAGCCCTCCTCTCCTGCTCCCATGCCTCCTGAGCTAACCGAATCTGTGCCAGCTCTGCCTGTAGACGATCTCTCTCTCTCTCGCCGCAACCTGCACATCCGCCCCTGGCATCCCACTCACACCATGACTTGTCAGAACACGTGTCATCGCCGCATCCACCTCAGCCTGTAGGGCCTGCACCCACATCTCTGCTGCATCCCTATCTCTCTCAGCCCCCTGTGCCCAAGCCACTACTGCATCTCTATCTCTTTGGAGAGCCTGTGCCCGTAACTCTGCTAAATCCCTCTCTCTACGGAGAGTAGCTACCTCCGCCAACGCCTCGTCTCTCCCCCTCTGTAATGCCTGTATCTCCGCCTCTGCTACTGCCCTCTCCCTCTGAACAAGCGCCTGTGCCACATCCCTCTCGGTCTCCATCACCTGTACCTGAGCCTGCGCTGCATCCCTCTCAACCCGCATAATCTGTACCTGCTCTACTGCCACTGCCTCCCTCTCCTGCATCACCCTCATATCTTCGAGTGCCTGCTCAAGGCACTGTACCCTGTCTTGTAGCTCGTCCCAGTCTCACTGGGAATCCCCTGACGGCTGACTGGTACACCCTGTCCCCTGATCGGCTCCCTGCTCTGACCTCTCCCCAGGCTCTCCTCTAGCCTATAGAATCACGACCTCCGCCTGTAGTCTGTCACGGTCCCATGTCATCCTAGTCAGCTCCCCCTATATCCTCTGCACCTCTGTCTGTGCCCTGTCTCTCTCCCTCATTGCCCCTGCTAATTGGAAAGTAATAGCATCATAATCTATCAATGCCTCTCGCTCTACTCTAGCTAGCTCAGCCTCAAGAGTCCTCACTCTTTGCTTTGCTAACCGTGCTCTCGCCTCCGCCTCTCCCGCCTGTACAATGGGGTCCTCTCGAACATAAGGAACTAACGCTAATACATCTGCTGCCGCAACATCCTCTATCCCTGCATCTCTGTCCACGTCCATCACATCATCCTCTCCAACTGTCTCCTCTCTCCCATCATCCCCATCATCCTCCCCAACTGTCTCCTCTCTCCCATCATCCATCACATCATCCTCCCCAACTGTCTCCTCTCTCCCATCATCATCATCCTCCCCACCGGTCTCCTCTATCCCATCATCCCCATCATCCTCCCCATCCTCCTCCCCAACCACCTGCTCATCCTCCTCCTCCCCACCTGCTGACTCCGCCCTCTCCTCTTGTCGCTCCTCCTGGCCCTCTACAATCCGGTGTACCCGAAATCGCCTCGCCTCTCCCTGTCTCTCGACCACGAATCACTGACGAGGTGACCTCCTCTCCTCTCCTAGTGCTACCCCCACCTCCTCCTCCTCTCTGCTCTTCGGCCCCTGCTGCCCCTCCTGACTCTATCGATC
>VDFB02013379.1:0-20823 GCA_007258455.2 Sequoia sempervirens | reverse complement strand
ACATATTAAACATCATCAGTATGATGCTTGCCATCAAAACTTACCAAACCTATCCCATAGATTTTAGCTCTAGTATCATCTCCAAACATAACCAAGCCTCCATCATATTTTTCAAGTTTGACAAACTTAATTTTATCACCAGTCATGTGATGTGAAAAACCACTATCAACTACCCAAAAAAAAAATTATTGCTTAGCATATAGGGCAGAGATAACCGTACCTTCATTTTTCTCCTTCTCCTTCTTCGAAGGACTTTCCTTTACCTATTTTTCTAAATTAGTAGAAGAAAGTTCATCCTTAATCACCAAGAACAAGCATTCATTGTCATCTGGATCTTCATATGAAATACTAGCATTCTCATTCACATAGTAAGCTCTGTGAATCTTCTTTCCTTTATTTTCTCTCATACCTTTGTTTATTTCTTTTAGATCTTTCCGGAAACTTTACAACATAATGACCTATTTCCCCACAACTAAAGCATTTAAAGGGAAACTTACCTTCATACCTATTGGAGCCTTTTCTCATTATTCTTACAAAGTTAGCTTCTATTTCATCAAAGTTCTCTTCATCTATATCTTCAACTTTTTTAGCTTTAAAGGCAATCTCTGTTTTTCCTCCATTTCTTAGACTCAGCTTCCTCATCTCATAAGATGTCAAAAATCCCAACAGCAAATCCTTAGTACAAGTCTTATAATCTATAGTTTCCTTAATAGCACTCACCTTCTCAGTGTAAGCATCATGAAGAGTTCTAAGAATCATCTTTACAATCCTGGTTTTATCCATAGTAGCGCCAAGTGGTCGCATTCCAACCACTACCTCATCCAATCTTTGTACATAAGCTTTAACATTTTCATCTTTAAACATGTGTATAAGATCAAACTATGTTTCCAAATTTTGCAATTTTGCCTCTTTAACTCCATCACCATCATGCACTCTTTCTAAAGCATCCCAGACTTCCTTAGCCATCTTCAAATTTTGAACCTTAATCAACTCAGAATGTACCAAACTATTCTTCAAAATAAACTTCACCTTATTTTTTGCTTCATGCACTCTAATCTCTTTCGGCGTACTTGAACCATTAGCAGGAGGAGTGTAAGGATTCTTGTAAGCTTTCTCCACATCATATGTATATGCAATACTCTAGATATTCTTCCATTAATACTTTCCAGATTCCATAATTAGTTCCATCAAACCTCATATAATCAAATTCCATCTTGCTAGCCATCCTAGACCTTCCTCAAGTGGTTAAGCTCTTCACCAAGGAACCAAGCTCTGATACTAATTTTTGAATAGAACAACTAAGAGGGGGGGTTGAATTAGTTGTCACAGAATTTAACCATTAATTCAATCATCTGAACTAATACATAAAACTGCTTAACTAATTAATCATCAAATACAAATGTAGAAACTCAAATCCAACACATAAACATAATAACACTAGATTTACGTGGAACACCTAATGAGGGAAAAACAACGATGAGGATTAACTCATACTATAGAGAATACCAAAACTGATTACAATAGGATCATTTCCTAAAATAAGGACTCACTTTCCAATAGGGCTACAACCCAGAGGGCTTACTGCCACAAAGATACAAAGAAGACAAAGAAGACTTGTTCCAAAGAGACAACAATCCCAATGCAACAAAGGATTCGACCATAGTCACTTGATCAACTTGCATGAATGATAGAGTTTTCCTTCTACTCACTACATCTGGAAACTCAGTATTAAGCTTCTCATTGATCTCCCACACACAACTCACACACACTTTCTGAATAGAATCAATATTGTTTCTACTGTTTCACTTATCTTCTTTCTTTTCTTTTGTATGATTTTCATTATTACCTCATCCTATATTTATACTATCTCCAATCTTGAAAAAGATCCAAAATCGGCCATCCAAATTCAAATTCAAAGTAGGTCGATGCCAAAAAATCCTAGGGTGGAATTAGAATGAGGGTGACCCAAACACATGCTTCCTTGGGACCTAAAATAGATCTAACATACTTCATCAACTTCGAAGATAGTGCTTAACACAAGGTCAGCCACACCAGTGCAAAACACATAGAACAATTAAGTTTGAAACTTCCAAATACCAAAAATATCTTCATTGCAATCAAAACATCTTAACTCTAGAATCACAAGTCAAAATACTTCATCAAAGAGAAATTTGGACCAACAACTTTTCTCCTGAACCTCAACCAGAACACAGAGAAACATAGTTCACAATTGGTGAACATAACTTGAACTTCACAACAAACCAATGACTAAAAATCTAGATATAAAAACCTTCAACAACCATGATCAACATATTTGAACCACACGAGCATAGGGGAAAATACCAGATCAACAACTGAACACCTATAAACTTTCTTTAATACAATTTTCTCAATATCCTCAACATATGTAGCCAATAACTTGTAACAATGACACTAATGACAACAACAATTAGTAGATAACTAATTGACTAATTGACATCAATGACAACACCTTCATTCCTTTCTTCATTCTTGCAACACTAATTCCACTTGTTTAGGAGGGATTAATTGAAAAGGGACCCTAAAATATCCTAACTCCAACCTTTTTCATTTTTTCTTAATTGCAGCTTGTAATGTCACAAAATTGAACCCTAGGGGAAATTTCACATTTACCCATTTGGCCTTGCATTTATTATGCCTAATTTCATTTGTGACAAGAACCTCATGGGTTAGAATTTCATGATTCCAACTCCACAAGGACCAATGACAAAGCAAAAATAGTATGCCACCTCATTTCCCAAAAATTGATGTGTTGCACGCCTATGCGACAAGCGAATGTTCATGCGGCGTGTCAACGTCCACATGGTTTTTCGAGTTTGAAATGTAGAATATTGGAATCTTGAATCGTGACATGTGTCCCTACAGTCAGAACTCTGAGTGTAAAAACTCATCCCATCTCTTGTAGCAACAAAACTCTTCCTTTTCTCTCATTTTGGGGGTTTCTTCTCATTTTGAGACTTGAATATTTTGATCTTGCTCCATTCTCTAGCTCTTCCTTTTTTGATATTTCTTCTACAACAAAGCTATGTTGGACTAACATCCCTCCAACAGCCAAAGCTCTCTTACAAACATTCAACAATGTGTATGTGCGTTCAAGAGGGGGTCAAGGATTGTTGGTAACCGCTCTCTTTTTCCTTATCTATTTGTGAATAGATTACTTTTATCACTTTTCTATTTTGTGGTACGAGTTCTCCTCCTTGAGCGGGGATTGATTTTGCCACTTTATTCTTGGGTATGTGTAGGATCATCATGGAAAAAATAAGCCCTTAAGTGGCGAAAAATTTAGAAAAATCAGATTTAGGCAACTTGACGTAAAAATTTGAATAATTTATCTATATTATTTCAAAAATATGTAAGAATAGAATCTGTAGAAAATTGAATGTAGTTTCTAAACTACTAGGTTTATTTTAAAAAAATCTATTTGGTGAAATTTAAAATTTCAATGCGTATACTTAAATTTCATGAAAATAAGTAGGTGTTTGGTTCCAATTCTAACCACATAAATAAATGATAACATTTTTTATAAGATTTTAGAAAGAGTGACCCATATCCCGGCTGTGATGCATATTTTTGTAATTTTTTCCAAGGTGTCAATTAATTATATTTCATAAATTTCAAAAATATAAAAACTTGTATGTATACAATTTAACTTGGCACAAACTTCATGAAAATCATTTTTTTTAACTTATAGGTGAAGTATGGAATGTGATGTATGTTTCGGATTCAAAAATTATACCATTTGAAAGTTGGTAATATTTTTTCAATCAGCCTATCAATCAAGACTTTAGTCGTAATTCAAATAGAAAATGAATAATAATTATTTATTAAATTCAAAGTAAAGCATAATTTATATTGGTGGAAAGTTGAGAATCTCCTTTAAAAACCATTTTCATTTCATCAATTTTGGGTAAAAAAAATTCGTCAGCCACATACCCTACACATACCCATCATATCATCACTTTTTGGCCCATCATGATCCTGCACATGCCCTCTTGTTCATTTTGTCTACTTTTTCCATCTATTTGGCTATCTATGGAGGTGAGAACACCAAAGTGGGGGTTTGACTATGGCAAGCCCTGAAACAACTCGAACATTTTTCCTCATTTTTCTTGTGTGTCGCTTGTCGAAGCAAATTTTGGAGGAAGGTTTCAAATGTGTGACCATTTGTAAGTTGTTCCTTCTTTCCTTTGTATTTTATGGCATTTCCTGCTTTTTGTTTATCTATTTTGTTGAACAGACCTCAAATCAAAGTATGTTAGTAAGGGTAAAGTATTTTTTCCTAAGTTTTTAACTCTCTGTCTACCTTGGACGCCAGCGCATCTCTCAGACTCCAACACGTCATGCTGGCATCTTGGTTTTGAATTGTAGTCCTTTGGCTAAGAGCTATTCCTTTTGTGGAAACGATCTCAATACCCTACTCTCTCAGATTCTGAAGTAGTCTATTTGAATATTGTCACTAGCAAGATATTCTTTGCAATTTCTTCATTCGACTAGATTAAGTAAATCTTGAGGTATTTTACCGTAGTTCGCTCCTTGGTATTCTCTTGAGAACAAAGAGAATCATGAGCAAAAAATATCCCGTCTCACATTTTGGTGAACCCAACGTGAAACATGTCAGATCTTTTTCTACAATTTTTTAATGTTTATGATAATGCTTTCTCTAAGGAAGACTTTGATATATTGGATGATGCTCTAGATAATTTCTTGGAAGCATCTTCCTCTATCTACAAATCTTTCAAAAAAACTTCTTCTTCACAAACATTCACTTCTTCTTTGTTGGTTGAAAAGTTAGTGAACGTTGTTGTAGTCTATGTGGCTTCCTCGAGGCCCAAGAGACCTGTTGTTTACTTGAATCCAACTATCCCTTATCATAAGAAGATTCATTCTATATGTGGGGTCCTGTATTATGATGACTCAACAAATTTGTATACAAGGTTTGTACGAGCTATAGAATCTACCTCTTACAATGTTGTAGCACACACATACAATACTAGAAGAAATCAACAACCTTCTATTCCTACACCTCAACCTACTCAAGTTCCTACTTATTTACCGCCTTCTCAAAAAAATCTTCCTTCAGCACCTAGAGACTATGATCTTTTCAAAAAACTTCGTGTTACTCTGACTAAGATCTCGCTTCGATATTTGCTTCAAACTATTCTGGTTTACCAAGGTATGCTTGAGGAAGCCTTGTAGAAGATCCTCTTGCCTGCTTTCACTAGGTCGATGGATGTTAATGTTTTGATGGCTCATAGTCATGTAGGCTCACTGAATATTATGTTCTATCAGTAAGAACTTCCACCCCTAGATGTACAAAAGCAAGTAGACCCTCTAATGATCATATTTAGTGTCAATAGCATTGGTATTAGACATACCCTTGTTGGAATTGATTCAACTCTCAATGTTTGTAGTATGGATCTATTTCCTAAGATTAATGTTGATTCTTCTTCCTTAGCTACTTCTTCTCTATACATTCATGGATTTGATAATGCTAGTCAACAATCCCTAGGCACAATAATCTTGCCCTTGTGGCTAGGACCCATTACCTTACCCACTTTGGTGTATGTGATGCTTGGCCCCTTACCTTACAATCTTCTTCTGGATGGACCTTGGATTCATGCTATGGGATTAGTGACTTCTATTATGCATCATTCTTTAAAGTTTATAGCTAATAATTGATAAGTGGTTATGATTAAGGTTGAACCTAAAGTAGTCCACCTTTGTGAGTTGGCAGTTGTCAGTTGAGGCTTGATTGTTTCTATAGACACATAAAATGTACTAATTGACATTATGCATTTGATCCCGACTACTAACATTGTTTCATCCTGAATCATCCTTCGGTCTAACCATTTAATCAAATTTCCTTATTTGATTAAATTCATCAATATTCCTTCCCTTAATTAAATAAATCATTTTATCTAATTAATTCTCTCTCTTTGGTTAATTAAATCAATCAATCTGGTCTAATTATCCCCATTTAATTAAATAATTAATTTTATTTGGTTAAATCTCTAAAGTCTATCTATTAAATTAAATAAATTAAAACCTTAATTAGTTTAATCTAACATCATCCCTGTTAATAAAATAAATCATAAATCTTTATTTAATTAATCCTCTTATCATATTCTTCTCCCATTTGATTTAAATAAATGCACAAATTTAAGTCAAATAAGTCACATCATTTAATCCCTTTCATTAAGTTAATTAACCTTGATTAATTTAATCTATTTCCATGTCCCATCTCCAACATTTACCACTTGCACATGAAAATATATTTAATTGATTTATTAAATCCCTATTTTCTCAACAAGTATCTTTTGAATATTCTCCAAGTTTGAATTCAAAAATCCAAGGATATGTACATCCAACAAGGCATTACTCTCTTACATGTCCTTTTCCTTGAGCCAAGTGGTATTTAATGCATTCTTTTTCCCTCTGCAAGTCATTTCAACAAAATTCAAAATTCAAAAAATAGGCCGTATTAGCACAACTTCTCAAAATCCTTGCACATCCTCCATCCACCTATAGGTCGGCTGCGGGTATCTGCCATTGATGAATGTTATCCACATTACCAATTTTTGGACATTCATCCTTCAATCTCATCTATAAAATGAAGAGTTCATCTCTCATTTGATCATCCACAAATTATGTAAAGTTACCATGCTCAAATATCTATCAAATCCATTGAATCATAGCTAGGTTATGCAGGTTTTTCCATTGGAGCACTCATCAAGCATCAACAAAGTGGATCACTCATCAACATTCATCAACATACATCAATCTTGCATCATAGGAATTGGGAAAGGGCCAATTTTCACATCAAATTGGCACCAATTCCCCCATGGGATCATGAGTTTGCTAGCTTAATTAGGATTCAATCTTTATTTTGTTGTTTTCATTGTGTTCTTCATTTTTTTCCTAATTTGAGCTATGTTAATGTATTTCATGGGGAATCCTTGTTCGTGCTTGCAATTTCTAATCTAATAAGTTTTTTCTTATTGTTTTGTAGGTGTTAGGATTGGGGTTCACACATTTGGTGCTAGAAGGAGGGCTTGATCTCATTTTTTATCACTTTTCCCTAAAAATTTTGTGTTTTTGTTTGTGCACAGAAAAATTCCAACGCTAGAAGCTCAGCGTCGCCATATAGCACCGCTGGTTCTCTAGCGTTGCCATACAGCACCGCTAGAAATTCAAACTATGACATTGAAGTCTTCCTGCCCAGGAATTTGAATTTCAAACTACGTCACTTGACCAATCTAACCCGCGAGATTTTTCAAAAAAATCAAATAGTGATGTTGACTGGTAAGCGGCGTTGTACAACACCACTGAGAAATCAAACTGCGACGCAGTCACGGATTGCGCCACTGGCAGGGAGTAAAAAGTTGAAATTTAATTTTAGCACGTGATTTTTGTCAATGATGGGTTTATCTTCTGTTTTCTACTTTTTAATCTTTGTGTTTTGTAGAATTTGACTGATTTTCTCTCTTGTAGGTTGGATCAATTGAAAACGAAAGAAAAGGAAGCATGATGATGTTACTTCACAAAATCAAAGTGTTTTTAAACACTTTAGTGTTTGTTTAACACTTTTTTAAGAAATTGTTATCTCTTTTTGCTTAGGACACTAATTTCGTTTGGGCTTTAAAAAGAATCTTTTCAATTTTGTGCAAAGGTTTAAAACGAACATTAGGACTACAACTTACTAGAGTTTGTTTTTTGGTTAACAATTGAACAAAACAACTCTCATTTGTCTTTTGGTGCTTTAAAAAGAACTCACAATTTCTTTGTGGATTTAAAACAAACATGTGCAACTTTGTCTTCGTGATGGCTTACTCAAACTAACTTCATTGAAAACTATCGTGCTTTATAGAGATCTTGAGAATCAAAAGGCCTTTTTTGTGACTTTAGGTTGAGATAAAGCAATCACCTCCACACTTCATTATGGTTTTAAAATTGAACAAAATCTTGTGCGAGTGTGAATAAATTTATTGCATGTGTTGTCCCTTTGTTTCTAAACAAGGGTTGATCGAACTATGAATAAGTTTATTCGTTATTGTTTATCTTAGAGGGCCTGCCTTGGGGAAAAAGTAACCACCCAAGGGAACGACTCAACCGGTAACACTCTGAACCCGAGAGTATTTCTAGCTAGGATATAAATGTGGGTATTGAAATAAACACCAATATCATGTGGTTGACTTCGACGAGATGGATCTGAAAGGGGACTCTCACCGTATGGTTCAATCTCCATGAATGGAAAGTCCTAATTAAAACCCATGTCTTAGAATTTCCAAAATCCTTGATCTATTTGTTGGTGCAAGAACGGTCATTCTGAAGCCACCCCACACTTTTACGATCTTTTAGTAGAAATGGAAAGCATCCCATGGGTGTTTCATGGGTGTTGATGCTTGGCTGCCCCGATTGACATTAATGAGCCATGGAGGGGAGCCAGTGGGGTCAAGCATCTAACCATTCACAAGATAAGCATAGCTGATTATCATATGGGAACCAAACAAATATTGTCTTTCATATCCATAGGGTTGTAATTAATCTTGGTTGCAAGAATTCTTTGCTTGTTCGAAAACATCTTGGAAACAAACACTTAAACTTCATCACCAAAATTTCAAACCCTTTAGGAGACAAATACAATTGACCCAATCCATATGTTATCGCTTGCCCTTGAGATTCTATCCTTAGATTTTTCTAAACATTTGGATTACATCTCAATTTTTCTACTAAAGTTAAACAATAGGTAACCCTTGCCTTGAATTCATCAAATTTCCACATAACATATTTTGTGGGATTTGAAGAAATTAAGACATTGGACATCTAGTTTGGAAACCTAATCAAAGAAGTGTTTTTGGTAAAATAAAGCCACTAAGCAAAGCTAAACAAAATGAACTCTCACATGTGTTGAAACCTCAAAGTCAAAATCCCAAAACAAAAGTTCTTGTTTCAAAATCCGGAAATGTATGCTCAAATTGAACCACTTCATGGTTATAAAGGTCTATAGAAGCATTACATGTTCTTCAATACCGAGGTTTTAGGTAAACAAAGTGTCTTTTTTAGGTTCATCTTAGGATCAAAAGAAATCAAAATATTTTTCACCCATCCTTCAAAAATCAAAACAATAACATCATCTCATCATCACCTTTTGAGAAATCTTGAAATCATCCTTAATGCTAGACTTTTTGGCAAAAATAAAAATCATCAAATCCTTGAAATCTTTATCAAAATCATCTTTGGCTAGGTATGTGTAGATGCATCCTTTTGCATATACTTAGTCAAAGTTATAAAACCATCTTGTTTAGCTAGGTATATGTAGATGCATCCTTCTTCATATGCTTGGTTAAACTATCATCTTGTTTGAATAGGTGTGGGTAGATGTATCCTTCTCCCTACACATATTCAAATTATTATCCTTTGAGCAAATCTACCCCTTAGATAATCATCCAACATCTTAGGGTCTATTTGTTCAAAATCAAAGCAAATCAAAATCAACCAAATCAAGGACAATCCCAAAAGGAAAATCAAAATCAAAATCCGAAACATATCTGAAAGTCTCAAAAGTCTAGCATCCCCCTCAAGATTTATCAAAAGATCAAAACATCCACATCATCCATCTCTTGCATCATCGTATCACCTTTTGATCCTTAAGATATCCTAAAATTTTCTATTTTGTGCATAAAGTAAAGATCAATCCAAGGAATTAAGAGATTCATCTCCCATATTCTTGAAAATTGATCCTTGTTTTATGGTTCAAACTAGATCTCAATACAAGAAGAACATGGAAGCCAACAAAGAAACACTTGCTTCAAGTGACCTAAGCCAAATGAACATCGAAATGAATCCCATCGAATCAAGCAATCCTTTGACCATCTCATCATCACAAAACCCACAAGAGGAAACCCAAGGAGAAGATCTTACCTTTGGGATGTCGCATGAAGAAATAACTGAAATGCTCCAAAATCCATAAAACCATAAAATCATCAACATCATGATGAGGCTTAACCCTTCACTATACATGCTTGAGCTAGCAAAAGAAGGGGCCAAATTACCTTCTGATTTTGACGTGAGTACCATAGTGGAGACAACTTTACCACCAATCTCATCCACCATCCCCATCTCATCTATACCCTCATCCCAAAGCATCACTCAAAACATTCCGCAAATCATGACATCTTTTGCTCCAACCCAACCCAATGTTAATAAGGGAAATACATTTCTTAATGCTATTCAAACACACCCCCTTGTCAACAATCAAGACTTGGATGCAAATACCATATTGGAACAAAACATACCCCAAAATCCATTACACAAGTATGTTCCTCTCACTTTCCATCATGATCCATCATCATCATCCTTCCACGCAACACCTCAAACTCCTCTTCTCACAAATTCACAAGAAGAGGGTGACATGTTCGAACCTGGGGGAATTTTTGACTCCACACCCCTCATATTTCCACCACTTCCGCTATTTTCATCATCATCCACACTACTCTTTGGCTTAGGGCTTCCCCCTTTACCAAGTATCAATCAAACCAACATCCCAAATATCAATCAAAACATTATGCTAAACGCTCAAAGCATGTCATCAATATTGCAACAACATATGACAACTACACAAGCAATCGCAACATCATCAACCACCCCCTAACATTGTAAAGCATGGTATCCCAAGGACCAATCACATCAACAACACCATGCACCACTCAAATCATCAACACGACATCACCTCTCATCACCACCACAAATGCCATTCTGAATCCACCACCCCCACCACCACCACCAACTTCCAGCATATCAAGCCAAAAAACATGGTATTGCAAGCAGCTTAGCAAGCTGCTTTTCAAAGGGGATTCCTACAAGTGCAAAAAAAAAAGTCATGCAACTAGTTGCTCAGCAAGCTGCTCAAGTTGCACAAGCTGCCCAAGCCGCATTACAAGCACAACAGGCCGCACAAGCCCAAGCTTTATTTCAACAACAACAACAACAAGCCACTCAAGCTATGCAAACTGCTCAAGCAGCCCAAGCCGCATTACAAGCACAAAAATCTGTCCAAGCCCAAATTTATCCAAACAAGAAGAATAAGCACAAGCGCACAAGTCCAAGTCATGCACGCATCAAGCACGCTAGTTAATGAAGCACAAGTGCAACTTCTGCACAAAAAAGTAGCACAATAGCATATTAGCACAACAAAAATACTATTAAGAGCAGCAAAAGAAGGAATAGTCAACAAGCGTTGTTGAATAGCAAGCACAACAACAAGCAATCCTAGTACAACAAGAACAAGCACAATAAAGAAAGTAATCCGCTAGAGAAGCAAATAACAAGCGTTGTTTATATAGCACCAGGTGCAAGCATACCTAGCTAGGCATAATGTGAAAATCCCATCAAATAAAACACCAAACAACCCACCCATCAAACCCACAATCGAAACACCCCATAACACCTTCATCCCCCCCCCTGATCCACAAAATGATGTAACACAAATAAAGTTGCTCTCGCAACAAGTGCTCAATCTTCAATCAAGGCGAACCACAAAAACACCAAGAAACTTGTGTCCCTATCCATTTGATAGTAGCCTAGTGATGAAACCATTCCCCAAGGGATTTGATATTCCCAAGTTTGACAATACTGGACAAACCTGAGACCACTGTAATTCCAGTTCATTGCATGGAAGTCACATAACATGATACTTGCCATTCAATGTTGCCATTTCAGGAGTTTCATGTTATGGAATGGTTCTCTACCTAAGGTGCATCAGAATATCTAAGAAACTATAGATGCATTCATTAAAACTATGCATGCAATATTGCAATGGATGTTAGTCTAGAAGAACTCTCAGCTCTGAAACAAGGTAAGGGTGAATCATTCACTTCATTCCTACAATGATGGCGATCCAAGGCCAATCGAAGCAAGTGGACCATGCCTAAAGAACAACAAGTTTGCACCATTATATCCAACCTCAGGCCCCTTGAATTCTCATCTCAAGGTACAAGGGATCACCACATATGATCACATGACTTCAGCACTCAGATTGAACGAGCCCTATGACCAACCTCATGGATCAACTTCCATACCTCAACAAAACAACCACCCACCCCCAATTACAATCAGATAAACCTCATGGGCAAGTGAAAACATATACAGATGGTGCCATCGATGCTATAGCTGATTATCTTCCACTGTCACATCCGCACCACAAATCCAAATCCAACACCAAAACAATCATCAAGCAATACAACAATGAAACAACAATCCAACAATCAATAATCTCAATGATCAAAGGGGACCACCCCAACGAAACAATAATTACCCCAAGCAAAAGTACACCATTCTTGGGGAACCACTAGAAGTCATCATGAAGAGGTTGATAAGCGAAAAACTCATCAAAGCACCCACCTATGAGAATTACCAAGAACCGGATGTGAAACCTCCTTGGTATAATGAGAATCAACTTTGTGACTTCCATAAAATCAATGGCATACCATGAATAGTTGTATGGGGCTAAAAAACATAATTCAAGATCTCACCGATCAAAGAATTATAAACGTGGAACAACCAACAGGAAATCAAGATCTTAAGATATACATGAATCTAATGCCTAACCATGGCAATAAAGGGAATAATAATAACACTGATAAAGGGAAAGGCACACACACAAATGTGAATCATGTGTATGAAATAGTTGTTTCTCCCTAGATGAATATTGTACAATCACCATCAAAGGCGCCCCATGCCGATTGTGGAGTCACCATAAGAGGCCAAAAGTTACCACCATAGGATCATCCCAACCAAATAGTGTCCCTACATCTAGATCCGGCCTTAATGGTTATAATGTCCTAGATAAGCTCAAAATAGTCATAGTACAAATCTCCACTGCTAGGAGTTGCTAAAAATCTCATCCTTCTATAGGAAAATTCTTGAAGTGTTAGTTTATCCATCGTCCCAGATCTTGAGCGTGAACAATCCCAAGCCATATTAAAAATATCATTACTTAATCTCCTCACATCGACAAAGATTTCCCCTACTCAAATCTCATCTCAGAATCCATAAAGTTCACTAGAGGTCATAGTGGAGAAAAGAAAAGTCAATAGGTCTGTGGACGAAGGTGTGGGTTTGAATATATGTTCTCTCAACCTCATCAAACAATTGAAAATCCTAGAGGATTCTATTGACAAAGGAAAGGGTATCACAATAAGAGCATATGATGATCAAGAAAGAGTGTCCCAAGGCACGATCAAACTCCCTATTCAAGTAGGGCCAGCTATTATGGAAACCACTTGTCAGGTCTTGGACCTCGGGATTGCCATATAAAAAATCCCTCCTAGGATGCCCATGGATCTAAGCGCAAGTGAAGAAGGAGCATCAACCTTCCATCAATGTGTGGAATTACACACAAGGACAAGAAGTCACTTCATCCATGGAGATCTCAATCTTTCTCCTATTGCAAAATCCTTGAAGTAAAGTACTATAAAATCCCCCAAGTACCAAAAAATGATGAGGGCCCATCTACACCATACATCGAGCCTGCCACCCTCGCATCCACTTCTACGATAGAGACACCCGCCACTACCACCATTCCCACCATCTCGACATTAAGGTCATCATCCAAGATACAATGTTGTGAAACCATAAGCTCCCTAATAATGCTTGTAGGAGTTACCAGCAATCTCCTAGATCATGGGGGATGTCCACAAATGAATGTAGTTTCCACATCTCAAACGCCTCGAAGACTATCCCAACTTATGTTGGGAGATCTTTGGGCTTATAGTTACGAGGCAAATCCATCCTATGCGCTAGCATCGATGAAAGACCAGGTAGCTGATTTACCACGAATGATAGAAGTATGGGTCTGGCAATGATGCTCGTGAATGGGGTAAGGATGTAATAAAAGACTTGAGAAATGAGAATATTTATAACACCTAAGTTATTCTTTAGATGCAGCAATAACAAATCTTGGCCTTGGATGTACCCCTCTGAGTATAATCATATGTGGCTGAAGTCCTCTAGTTAGAAGGGTTAATAATCCTCCTCAGCCAACTGCAGTAGAACTACGCCTACCAGTATCTACAGGTCGAGTCATAGATAAATTTACATTTGACATAACTGACATCTGTAGTAGTAGTGATGATGAGGATCCCACACCCAATTTACCTAGGTTATTTGAGGATACCACTCTTTTCATGATTAGAACCCTATCTTTTGAATCAGACCACCAAAATCATGAAATTTGTCTAGTATATCCCCAACTCATCAACTATGACCAATGAGGACCACCAGTTCTTGATACATTCAAAAATGATGAGGTGCTCTCAGAATTCATGGGACTACAGGATAACATGCCATGTGGGGATCACAAAGCAGGGTTCATAATGGAGCTAGATACACATGCTTATTATGGGGAAACAATTGAATCTCTCAGTCGCAAAAGTGAAAAATTAAGAATCATATCTAAGTCCTTGAATGAAAAACACACTATGGCACTCTCTAACTAGAAAAAAGTAAAAAGAAAGGACGTATCCTACAGTGGAAACCTCTCTGAGGTGCCTGAGGATGGGGAATTCAATCTTCCTTTCAAAGCTATTCATTAAGAGAAATCAGCAGTCCTGGCAGAAAAATGAAATCTGATCAATCTAGGAACAGAGGAAACCCCCCATATCACATTCTATGTGGAATCATTACTCTCAGAGGAACAAGAGCTCCTAGAAGCCTTCCTAAGAGAAATACAGATAAACTTTGCATGGAGCTATGCTGACATGCTTGGGCTTGATCCAGAGGTCGTGGTACACCACTTAGCAGTATATCTAGAAACAAAGCCTGTTAAAAAAAAGCTTCAAAAAATGCACCTCGGATCACCTTATTAGTCAAAATGGAGCTAAAATAGTTATTAGATGTAGGATTCATCTGATTGATAGATTATTCAGAATGGGTATCAAACTTGGTACCTATTTCAAAACCCAATGGGAACATCAAAATCTGCACAGACTTTAGAGACTTGAACAAAGCATGTCTGAAAGATGACTTCCCACTTCTAAACATTAACATGATAATAGATATGAGAGTTGTACATGAGATGTTGAGACTAATGGACAGATTCGTGGCACAATCGTGATCAAGGATACCTAAAGAGGACCAATAAGATGGCCTTCACTTGTCCATGGGGGACTTAATCGCTAGAACATGATGTTATTCGCTTAAAAATGTAGGAGCAATATCAGCACATGACATTGATATTTTATGACATGATCCATAAGAATGTGGAAGATTATGTTGATGATATTCTAGCCAAATCCAGAAAGAGATAAGATCACATAGCAACCCTAAGTGCCATTTTTGACAAAATGAAGAGTACAAGCCTGCATTAAACTCAAAGAAGTGTGTCTTCAAGAGGCAATCAAGAGCTCTAGATATATATGTCAATGAGGGGTATCGAGGTGGATCCAACAAAGGTAAAAACAATCCTCCAGATGGAGGCACCAAAAACATTAAAGCAACTGAGAGTTCTCCAAGGTAGGCTTCAATCCATTCGAAGATTCATAGCATAGTTGGTGGACAAATAGAACCCATACTCTCACCTACTCCACAAGGGAGTAGCATACAAATGGGATACCAAGTGTGAAGAGGCATTCAATAAAATCAAAGAATATCTACTGACACCACCAGTCTTAATGCCACCAATCCCAAGAAAACCATTAATTTTCTACATATTAGCAACAGCAGCAGCCCTTGGAGCTCTCCTAGCTCAGCATGACAAAAATGGAACAAAAAGGGCTATTTATTACATCAGCAGAACAATGGTAGGGCATGAGCTAAACTATTCATTCATCAAGAAAGCATGTCTAGCAGTAGTGTTTGCACCACAAAAATTCAAACATTACATGTTGGCACACAAAATAAAGCTCATCGCCAAAATAGACCCTCTTAAATACTTATTGTCAAAGGCAATGCTCACAGGAAGAATGGCCAAATGGGTGATGATACTATCAAAATACAACATTGAATATGTGGAGGAAGGTAATCAGCGCCAAGTCATCGCAGACTGTTCTTTCATATGAAGCACCAATCTATTCAGAGAATCCTCCATCTTAGAGCCATGTATGAACCTATTTTCAATCCACAACTGCACTAATCGAAATTGTGCCTTGATGGCTCATACACGAAAGCATGGACTGTGAGTTGGCATCTTCATCAATCACACACATGATCGTGATACCAAGGTCCCATGTCCGCATTTCCTACACCAATAACACATTGCAGAATGCAGGCTTAAATCATTATCCCAAAATAGCAGAAAATATTATAGCTCCCCAAAGTATACAGAGACTCCTTAACTGATAATAAATTGTTGAATGATGAATGCATCAAAGACGGCTGTCACACCCATACAAAAAATTGGTGGAGACTCTTAAAGAATCCTTCATTGAAATAACATTTGAGCAGATTCCTAGAACCAACAACAAAGCAGCAGACGACATGGAAACAATCGGATCCTTACTGGATATCCCCCACAATGTTCCAAAATATGAATTCCTGATAGAGCAGCTTCTCATACCCGCATTTGAGGTACCAGAATCAGAATTCATGTGTGAAATCGTTAGTCTCGGTGATCCTTGGTACCACAAAATTTATACATACCTTTGAATAGGAATCATACCCCCCAACTTACCCTCAAACCTCAAACAAACCTTTGTAAAACAGGCATCCCGATTTGTCATCCTAGGAGATACCCTATATTGTAGGAGCATAGAAGGAACCCTACTGCACTGCTTAAATGCTGAGGAAGCATTAATCACTCTAACTAAAGTACATAACGGTATCTGTGGATCACACTCAGGTGGAATGACCATAGCCAAGAAACTGTTGAGGATGGGGTATTATTGGCCCACAATGGAACAAGAAGCACATGACTATGCCAAAAGGTGTCTACAATGTCAGCAACATGGGGACCTCATCCATGCTCCATCTCAAGAGCTTCATCCCATCGTCACACCATTGCCCTTTTCGTAGTGGGGACTCGGTCTCATTGGGAAAATTACCCCCACTTCATCTAATGGCCACAAATTCATCATAACCGCCACAGAGTACTTTACTAAGTGGGTGGAAGCCATACCCATGACATATACAACTGGGAAGCATATTTCAAAATTCATCTTGAACTATCTCATTTGTTGATATGGTGTTCCACAAGCCATTATCTCAAATAATGGAACACCATTCAAGAATTAGGAGGTCCGTGACTTATGCGAAAAATTCAAAATCCAACATCGCTTCTCCACCCCATACTATCCCCAAGGCAATGGCCAAGCAGAAGCTACAAACAAAACCATTCTAAAAATTCTCAAGAAACAGCTAATGACGGTGTCATGACCACTGGTTTAATCCCACCCCTCCGGCCCATTTCAACCAATATCTGTACACCCACCAAAGGTCAAATTCTTCCCGGGTCTACGATCAAGTGTGACTCTATTGAGATCAAGTTCTCCCATCACCTAGATATCATCAAAACCTCACCGCCAGTATGAAGAGTACAAGTATCAAGACTAAATGAGTTAAACTGCTAGATGAGTGATGTATGGATGTTTGATCACTTGTAAGTCTACTCTAATAGACTCAAAAGGAGCTATAACAAGAAAATCAGAAGCAGGACCTTCCAAGTTGGAGAACTAGTATTAAAGGAGAATCGGAAGAATGTCCCAAACCCAAGCAGCAAAGGCAAATTTGAACCCAATTGGTTGGGACCATCTAATATCACAACAAGTTGCTGCGTCAAGGGCATACTCAATTATCAACACCAAGGGGAACTCTCTAAGAGCCCATGAATAGCTCTGCATCTCAAAAGTTTTATGCCTAAATCCTTTCAAGGTATAAATCCAAAATCCAAAAAAATAGAAATGTCCCAAGAAATGGTTATCACAAAACTTGGCAAATGGTGTGTCTTGGTAACAACAAAAAAAGCAAAAGCAAAAAAATAAAAAAATCAGAAAAGGATTGAAAATAGTAAAGAAAAATTGTCCCCTAGTGAAAACTACTTGTAGTAATTTTGCAGGTACCTTGGTGAAAACCTAGGAAAATAGGTTTCATGAATAAGCACTTCCATCCACCAGATCTTTATTATTTGTCTCAATCATTCATTCATCAGTGACGCCATCATCCATCAGACTTATCTCCATCCAATTCAAGATCCTACATTCATAGCTTGGTCTTGTTTAGCATCACATCCTCCTAGTACCACTTCAAACATCCTCAAGTTCGCTTATCATGTCTTTATCGGAGAATTATTGTTTCAATGCTAGCATGTTCTCATCGTATTAGATCTATGTATATTCTCAAAGTCCCAAAATCGTAAAATCAAAAACATCAAACATATCAAAACCCAAAAATAGGTCAAAATTCGGTCAAAAAGTCAAAAACAAAGTCATCTTGTCGAATTATGGGTCTCTGAGCTCTAAGCGTAGGAAAGGTTGATCTTTGATCATCCCCAGAGACAATTAGGTCAGTCCTTAGAGCTTAATATAAACCCACATCCCACTGCGTATGACCATCATCTCAGAATTGGTCAACCTGTGTTGAACCACGTGGCTCGCATGTATAACGTAGGCAAGGCTAATCCGCTGATCAGCCCCCGAGGTCTCTAGGATAGGTCTTTAGGTTAGTCTCGATCAAAAACTCAAAAATCCCAAAACATCAAAAAATCAAAAATCAAAACATTTGAAAAATCTCAAAAATACCAAAAATAGCCTCAAAACATCTCAAAAAGATCAAAAACATCCAAATATTTGAAAAAATCCACCCATCTCATCTCGCATTGCACCCGCAAAAACATCACTCATAATAAATGATCGTCATCCTCAATCTTTGGTAAGATAATCAGAAACAAGTCTAGCAGGTTAAAAGTAAAAACTCAAAATGTCAACTCTTAGGTCTAAGTCAGTATGTAAACAAGTTGATCAACTCTTCGCGTCGATAACTCATCATCCAATTGGTCCCATATCAATCATTTGAACGCTTGATAAATAAAATGACATGCCACCATCCACTAACATGTCCTAGGATGCATCCTTCCTACAGTGGGCATTATCTTTTGGCAATAGTTTTGGTTCTTATCCTTAAAAACACATCCCCTTTCGGTTAGCGGTATTGAAGAACATCAGCTTGTTTTTTTACTTTGTCTTTATCCTTTTGACTTATCTTATTGCGCTCATTCCAAGGACTTCTCGATGATATCCGAACAAGAGGATTTAGAGAAATAAGAATGGGGCAATGATCATTATCTTTTGTCTATTGTGTTTGTTGGATGTTCTTGTAATATAACCTTGGTGAATACTTGCTTTGTTAGATATGTGTGGAGGAGGTTTTGGGAAACTTGTTGACTATTACATTGATAGGTTATACCTTTCTGTGTTTTGGTCTGAGGTGTTTGAAACTTCTAAAGTGCATCCTAGCAAGGTTTTCGTATGTCAGGTGTGAACAAGGATACTCCTATCTATTTGTCAATTCAAAGTCCATCACACAAGGTACAATGCCATCCTGGTTTTCTATACCTTGATGCATTGTACCACATGTATTATCAAACATAAGGAAATTGGCCCTTTGAAAATCCCAACTCCTCGGCAAGAAATCATCATCATTTTCACTTTCATCATCTTGTGTCATGTTGAAATGACTTCTTCTCTTTCATCCCTTCTTTCTTATCACACTAACAAGGTACTATGACAGTTCATCATCATCATCCTCATCATCATCGATCTTGCATCCACAAATCATTAGCATATTGCATCAACATATCATATAGGAAACATTTGCATTGCATTTTCATCATCATATAAACATGGTATTACAAGCATTTCCCATAAATTAACACATCCCTTTCTCATTACATTGCATCACATTGCATTCATCACATAAATCATTGCATAACATTCATTTGCATAAACATTACCACCTACGGCATAAATCATACATAATAAATACATAAGCATTATAGTTAATCCATTGCATACATACTTGCATAACATTATAAGGTCATCTCCCACATTACATTCATGTCAAATTAAGCATCATCATACCACTTTGCATTAACATATCATTTCATATATCGCATTGCATTAAATGCATCACATACATTACATTATCATTTAATATGTTTAGGATAATAATATTTGTTATTCTAAGCATCTTAGAAAACCATCTCATTTTGCATTATATCATATAAAACACGACCATTGCATTCACATTGCATTAATCATCTATATCATCTCATAAATAACATCACAATTATTTTTATTTACATTTCATTGCATAAATCATAAGCATAAATAGGAACATACAAAATCCATTACATACAAAACGTACATCCATCCATAAACATTTTATAAGCATGATTCACATCATACACCATAGATCATTTTCTATATCATTTTTCATATTGCATATTACATATCATATCATTTTGCATCATTACACATCACATAAATACATTTGCATATCATAAGTCGACATAATATGGATCTGTTAGTCATAATCATAATGCATACATCATTAGAAATAAATATACCATAACATGATTGCATAGCATATAAAAATAGAATCATCCATACATGCATAAATAAATGATACATCACATCACATCAAAATCATCATTGACTCATATATATCATCAATAATATAACTATCATAGTACAAATAATCAGATCATTGTACATGTATGTCAATCAGTACAAAAAGGTCCATCAGGCTATCAAAAAGGAGCCTATAAGGCACAAAAAGTATCATCTCGATCAAGGT
>VDFB02013378.1:0-27926 GCA_007258455.2 Sequoia sempervirens | reverse complement strand
TTCTCAAAACCAACTTCTGTAGGAAAACTAATTATCAAATAGATGTCTATATATTATATATATAAATATATATATACTCTAAAGGTATATATATGTGTGTGTGTGTGTGTGTGTGTGTGTGTGTGTGTGTATTCAAAATTTATTTGTTTCAGAGGAAATACAATTTTTTCTTTCATATCAAATCATAGAAAAATTGGGCATTTTCATAAGATGAATTTTGTTCTCAGTTATTTCCTAAAACCTCATATAGTTTCTTTTCTCAGAGAAAACATATTTATCTATTTTTATTTTTCTTTGAATCATAAAATTAAAGAAACAAGAAAATGGAACCTAGAGTCCTGTGCTGTTGAAAATTTGATGAAGCTTTGCTTGATCCCAATTGCCTTTTCAAAGAGCTCTCATTCCTTCTTCAGAATTTCTCCACCCGATTTCCTTGTTCAAATTTCTAATCTAATATTTAATCCAGAATAACCTCTCTTTTAGAACAATGAAAACTAAATAACTTTCTACAGAAAAGAACCAGAGAGAGTCCAATTCTCAAACTCAATAATTCGTGTAACTTCAGTAAATTTTCCTGTGAATGAAAAATCTCACAAATTTGCTATTAAATAAAAATATATCTCTTCTTTTTCGAAAGCTCTAAAAATCCAAATTAAGAGAAGTTTTCTAATTTTGTTCCTAGCTTTTCAGCCAACACTCAACACTCATTGGTCTTTTTCATCTTTTCTTTCTTTTATTGATTTTTTTTCCATTTAACAATACTTTTTGTTTTAATTATGATTTTGCAAGCTTTACTTGCAATTTAAACAATCTAATTTATTTAATTAGTTTATTTCATAATTATCCTCAACAAGCTTATTTCATTAAATTATCAAAATATTAATTTTCTTAAATATTTTTAATTTACACTTTTAAATAAATCACATGACTTTTAATATAAGACTTTTATATTTTAATACAAATTATTCCAACAATTAATTAACATAATTTACTTATATAAATAACATCATACAAAATACCAAAAGTAACCTCACACAAACCACAATAATAAATTGCAGAAACAACAAAAGTCAAAGACGCACAATAACACTCAATCAAGATGGTTTGACAAATATGGAATGGGGTGACTTCCTTGTCATCTTTGTTTCAACATCATACCCGTTGGGTAATTTGATGCTCAACCTATCCCATCAAGTCGGGTGGAATTGAGACTCCTTGTACCAATTCCCCGCAGACAACAAGATTGTGTATATGTATATATATATAATCAAATACAATGGAGAAGGAATTATATAGTAGGCACTCATAAACAGTGGTGCCGCTAATCGTCTTCCTCCCACTAAAACTATTCTAACAATTACAACATTAGATAAAAGTAACATTGCTAAACTAACTGATCACATCATAAAATAATTACTAAACCTCTGCATCACAATGTATTACTGAAATCAAATTAACATCACCAAACCATAATGTCATATCAAATATCCATGTCCCCCAATGAAGTAGCATAATCACCAAACAGTCTAACTATCCAATCCGCCAAACCAAACAATAAATAGTGCTATCATAGTCTCAAAGTATCAAACGAAAGCATAGAGAAATAACAAGTCCAAACAACAACATGAGGGGTATTACACTATCAGACAAATAAAAAATAAAATTCAAAATTGAAAGCAAGCAAAAGTCGATCTCAAAGTATGCCTCTCCTTCAAAAATCACTAGGGGCATCTATCAAGGAAAAAATTCAAAAAAAGAGCTTGTTGATCCAAGGTCTCCATCCATGATACTCTCACTCATACCATATATTCCATTCCACCCCTCCAAGTTCACATATATCTGCAATACAACACCATTAGTGATGCCTTTCAATGTATCTTTAATGACGACCCCTTCACGTACTCTAGCTCATCGATCGCCCAAGCTCCTTTTCATCTGAAGCATGATGGCCCATGTAGTGTGCACATTAGGTATCATATCATAGCCTCTTTCATCCACCACATCTATCATCCTTCACGATCATACCCTCATCTCGATTGTCCTTTCTATCTGCTGACAAATGGTCCACATGTGATCGAGGCACGGCCAAGGCAATTTATGGATCTGCGCTTTTATCAATTCTCCTATATCATAGCTCAAAGAGCTTAGGGCTAAAACTGAAAAAATACAAAAAAAAGGAAAAAGTCTTGAAAAAATAATAAAAAATGGAAAGTCTTGAAAATACCATAAAAAATGGCAGTCTTGAAAATACAAAAATGAAAAAAAGTCCTAAAAAATATACAAAAAAAAAGGAAAAAAATATTTAAAAAATAGAAAAAATAAAAAAAGTAAAGAGAAATCAATTTGTTCAATGGTGAAAACCACTTCAATGACACCTTGAGCAAGTACCATGGTGAAACTGAGAAATCAACGCCATGTGTAGAGGCTTTGCTCCTCTTTCCTTTAGAGCTCCACTTGATCTTTCCATCCCATTTCCATTCACCCTCCACTTCATAATAGCCTTTTCACACTCACCATGGCTTGTGAATTGCTTGACATTCCCCTCGCTTGCTCACTTTGCCATGCATACTAGGTTGGTCTTATCCCTCACTAGGGAATTTTCTCATCCTTAGTTATGGGTTGGGATACTCAACATCTCGCGGTCAGAAAAACTATCCTCTCTATCTGTCTGCTTGCTTGCAATTCATCTCGTTTTGTCGTAAAACTCTAAAAAATCCAAAAAAATCAAATATTTCAAAAATCCAAAAAAAATCAAATATTCCAAAAATCCAAAAAAAATCAAATATTTCAAAAATCCAAAAAAATCAAATAACGTTAAAATACCAAAATAGTGATACTTTCAGATCGCCACACAACTTTGGACTTCAACAAAATCAAAACATGCCATGATTGGCAATCAAGAAAATATTACAACATACATATCAATCCCCTTTTCAAATCCAACCAAACGCATGAATTGTGACAAGAATCAGACTTACATGGAAGCATGATGCCTATTTGTTTGTTGATCATTGATTATTTTATGATTTTTATCTTTGGTGGAATGTCTTTTAGCTTCTCAAGGATTTTTTGGACTAGAGAGGCGAGGATGGGGCATGTTCACTTGTTTGTTGTCTGTGGGTTGTTTCTTATTCATAGGACGACTTGTCTTAAGACATAGTTGTCTAAAATCATCGAGGACCTATGAGTCTAGTGTGGATGAGAACATTCCTTATCTGATAGTGTCTTCCATGCAATAAGTATGCAGGTCATCTAAGGTCCTTATACCTGGATGTTTTTACTTCATTTCTAAATAAAAATGCAAACAATATTCAAGTTGTCTAGACGTTCATGTTATCTAGATGCTTATACTAATTTGTGTCATAATAAGCTATATGATGATAAAGCACTTTGTAAAGCGCAAGAAGCTTCATCACCTTCATTTCCTTCATGTCTCTTTTTAATCTATCATTTCTTCCATCATCTATTTCCTTCATCATTTCATTTTCTTTATGCTCCTTATCTCAAATGGTAATTAATTGGTTTATCTAATTGATACCTATCTTTTAATCCAAATATCAAATCAATCAACTTGTCATTTAGCATGGGACTCCATTGCTCCCTAATCACTCAATTTATTAATCAATCATTGTTTTGTGCTAGCATTGAAATCTCAATCAACTTAATCAACTTATCAACCCAAATATACTGATCATTTCCATCAATTGTTCAGTTACACCTATCAGTTGTGCATTTTTATCAAGTGTACATCATCGCTTAATCACTTGCCCAATATCAATAACCTAATCATTTTCCCATAATCTATCAAGAGATCAATATTTTTACAATTTGTTCGATCAATATCTCGAGGGGGCATATCATATTTATCATCATCCTTACCAGGATATCCTTGGGGCATGTATCATCTAATCAAATTTTTTTCTTTGAAACAACATGGCAAGCTACATTGTCTCAAAGAGGGGAAAAATGTAGACACTCAAAATTTGTCCTCACAATTTTGTCCTATTTTTCATCTATTAATTAAATGGATATTGTTATTTTTTTAATTAATTCATTTAATACTTTCCTCTATTTTCATTAATCCACTTTAATCATTAAAATATTATAAGCATTCATTCATTTGCACAATCATTTATCCATAAATCATTTCATATCATTATTAAACTATCCATACACTTACATTAATCTTTATCCACTTCATATTACTCCATTTGCATTAATCATTAAAATATTCATGCATATTAAATCATTTAAATACATAAATCCATTAAATCATTCATTGATTCAAAAATCCACTTTAAATATAACTCCTAAACCTACATCATATCATAAAGCCACTCATTTATCTCTCTCATTTCAATCAATTACACTTGATTAAACAATATGGGATAATTGTCAATTTCTCCACTTTACTCTTTTATCCCACATTTCTCCCATAAATCAGATCTATTGTGAGGACGTCTATATAAACCTTGTCTTCTCACAAAAAAATAGATTCAATTTTGATCATACAATCCTTTCTTTTGTTCATCGTAGCTTCTTGTTGCATTTGTGCTTGTGAAAATCTGAGAGCACCAAATGCATAAATCAAGATCTTGGTGAATAGGAGAACAATTGAGTGACTTTTCCTTTTGAATGCATATATTTTTCATAGTGTAGTATTTCATTTTTGCATGTGTTTATTTAGGAAATTCTTCATTGGTGTTATATTGAAGCTTTGATTTTGATTTTATAGATCTAAATCAGCTTTTTTAGTTTTTGGCATAAACAATACCATCTTGAACTTTGAAACATATTCAAAGTTGACCATCCATCATTAAATTCAAATTAGTTCAGCGCCAAAACATCCTAAGGTGGAATTAGAATGAGGGTGACCCAAACACATGCTTGATGAGGACCTAAATAGGTCCCAATGTGCTTCATCAACTTTGAAGGTAGTGTTTAACACAAGGTTGGCCAAACCAGTGTAAAAAACATAGAACAATTAAGTACACGCAACTCTTAGCATGATTAAATCCTTTCGACATCCAAAAGTATCTTCAACATGATCATAAAAAACTAACTCTAGAACTGAAATTCATAAGACTTAAACCAAAAAGAAATTTAGACCAACAACATTTCTCCCATACCTTAGCTAGATACACAAAAAACCATAGTTCACAACTAGTGAACATAACTCGCACTGTACAATGAATCATAAGCCAAAAATCTAGATATAGCAGCTTCCAACAACCATGATCAACATATCTAAACCACACAAACATAGGATCAAATCCTGAAGAAAAACTCGGAGCAACCAATGAACACATCCAATCTTCCTTCATTATAATTTTCTTAATATCCTCAACATATACAACCAATAAACTGCATCCATGACATCAATGGCAACAACAACTAGTTGATAACCATTTGACCAGTTGAAATCAATGACAACACCTTCATTCTTGCAACACTGACTACTTTAAAGGAGCGTGATGAGTTACTAAAAAATGTCACTGTAAGCCCCCAAAGTAAGAAGAGTGACAAAAACCCTAAAGCTATGAAAGTATCTATAACAAAGAATAATTGAGGAAGAGAGTTTTTGAAATTTCTAATGGGGACAAAAAGGGTTATGAGGAGGATGGTTTTGAAAAATAAAAGAAAAAATATTTAGGTGAGAGGAGATTTGTCAGGCTTGCAAAGGCCTCAGTTGCTCAAAATTTAATTGATAAGAAGGGTAAGAAGTTAATTTTTGATAAAGAAAAAGAGATTAATGTGGACGATGAGGATGTGTTCATGGATTTTATGCTTTAAGAGGATGAAGCTTGGAAGAGGAACAAACTAACAATGGTGAGGATTATGAAGAGGAGGGAGAGGATCAAGAAGAATATGACGATGAGTACATGGATTGGGATAAGCATGAAGATTATGAAGTGGATGAGGAGCGGGAAGTACAGAATGAAGAGGGAGAAGAGGAAGATGAGTAGGAGTAGATGGCTAGGGGGAAGAAAATTTGGAGTTATCACCCTTTAATGGTATGGATGACAATGACCCTCAAAAAGATAATGAAGAATAAAGAAATTTAGAAGAGATGGAGGAAATGCAAAGGAAAAACCAAAATGATGATGACTCCGTTCACTTCCTAAAAGCTAGAATTATTTTCCTAAAAAAAAAATAGAAGGGATTGAAAGGAAAATGCAGGATAAAAAATATGACAAAAACTATAGAAATAAATGGAAGAATAATTTACCCAACATTAGCAATCTTCAGGATACTATGAAGAACATTGAAACTGCCATTGGTAGAATTGTGCAAATTACTGATGGGATTATGAAGAAACCAGTGATGGGAACAATTTCTAGGTAGTCAAAGCCAAGGAAGTAAAAGAAGAAGCATGGAAAGGAACAAGAGGTGTAGGTTTCAGATAAAGAGCACAAGAAGACTAAGATTCAGAAGGAGAATACTACATGGTAAGACTCTTTAGACACTCTATCTAAAGAATGGAACTATATTTTCTTAGGTTTTTTCCTATTGATTGATGTTTTGGTTTTTGTAGACTAGTTTGGTGTTGGCCTAGGTGCCAATTATGTTTTTACTCTATTATGTTTTGTTAAAACCTATATTATATAATTTGTTTCAATGGTCATCATGTATCTAAGAAACAACATAGGCCATTGATTTCCATCCAACACTATATACAAGTTTAAAGTTGTATTTATTAAGATATTATATAATTTAGAAATCTCATAAGTGTAATAATTTAAGAAATTTTAGTAAATACATTTAGAAAAAGTGGATTTCAATGTATCATAATTTATTCATATAGATAATTATTTATAAAGACATCAAAATTAGCTAGAGAAAGTATTATGATGATTTATCAAGGTTCAACTATGTAATTTTTGTGTCAAACTCATTGACCTATATTTCATTCCCAGTGTTTCACACAAACCTATATGTCATGAGCACAAATGGTACACTGAATACTCATTGTATCTAGTTTATGTTCACAAGGGTGAAGCATCAAGACTTCCTTGGAGACCACCCATCCTAATACTAATTTAACTCAAACACAATTAAACATGGAGTTTCCTCCAAGATCAATTTCACTTAGCTTGCAACCGTATTTGATTTTTTTAGCAAGTGTTATGCATTATGAACTATAAATTATAGAACCTCTTTTGAAATTCAGCTAGATATTATTTTATTCAAACTCATTGACCTATATTTTATGAGTAGTGGCTCACATGTACCCATCTCTTATAAGAATAAAAAGGTACACTTAGCACTCATCACTTCTAGATTATTCTCACAAGGATGAAGCATTAAGGCTTCTTGAGAGGCCACCCATCTCGATAATCTACTCTAACCAAAGCATGATTAACCATGGAGTTTCCCCAAGATCAATTGTTATAAACTATTCATTATAGATTCCATTTATATCATCCATTGATAACTTGTAGAGAAAGTATTTTTAAATTTTTGACATAAACAATAATTCTATCCAAGACCTAATACTTATAAGTTAATACAAAAATTATGAAAATAAAGATGTTTATATTCAATAATGAAGAATAATTACAAAGAGTAATTTATAAATATATAAACCTCTTAGATCCATGAATTCAGGAGATGACATGTTGAAGAGGTAAGAGTTCAACTCCTAATTAGGAAGAGAGTTAACTCACTTTAACTAACATGATAGATGGAGTGTAACTCAAACTAGACTAGATAAGTGTCAAGTGGGTGCATATATCAAGACACATGACTAACTTACACAACTACTTAAGTGTGCTTAAATAGACTGAATAAATAAAATATAAATGTTAATCATTTGATCCTAGTGAACTAACATGAACCTAAACTAGTGATAATATTTTATTGCTTTAACAAGTATTAGTTATCTAAGAATTTTAATTTTTTTAATTTTTTATCAAAAAATGTATTTTATACTAGCATCATAGTTTTTTCAAAATTCCCAATAACTTAATTTTATGTCATATTCATATACAATTACAATATCTTGTGCATAATATATACATATGTTACAAAAATGTTGACTAGGACATTCAAAAAAGAAGAATAACATGTATTATAGCAACATTAAAACACATAATTGTTATTAATATATACTAAATAATGCCAATGCGCAATCGTAATATAGTTATTAGAGGAGATGAAATGTGACATATTGATGAAAGTGCACCTAAGGTAATTTTACATGTAGAATGAGACATGTATTTTATTGGTGCTTAATTTGGACCAAGTGATTTTGTGAGTGTCTCCAATTATTTATACACATATATATTCGAACATGTGTCAGAAAACTTGAATGAAATAAACTCATATCTCTTTGGGAAAATAATTTTTCAGTTATACGCATTGTTGTTTAGCTTCAATTGTGTTGAATGGTTAAAGCTTAAAGTTTAAGAGATTCCTCTTTATCTATATAATTTTTATGAACATAATTATGTTTTCGTTGCCTTATATTGTATAAGTTGAATTAATTTTGAAGTTATGTTCTATGCATTTTGTAATACAAACATTAGATGTGTGTTGTTATCTAGAAACATTTGCATGGTAGATAATCAAAATAGATATAATTAACCATCTATTAATAAGTGATCATAGCATAAATGGTTATATTGTTTCCTTGGTTAAACATTACTTGGTTGATGAATGTAAGGAAAATAGAGAAAATAAATAAACACTAAAATCAAATAATTAAAATAGATTAGGAATTGCAATGGCATGTGAGAGGTGGAGTAGAGAAAAACATGAAGAATGGAGAGAAGCTACTTAGAAGTAAATAGGGAAGGAGGAAAGGTCAAGTGAATAGAAAGGATAGGGAATGAATCTAATTACCACAAGTACAAATATAATCCCTTTAGGTCCAAGTTCTTTGAATAAAGTTTCCCCTAGATTATTTGGTAGGATTCAATAAGAAAAAGGAGTGGGGGAATGGCACAAGAGAGGATACAATCCTAAATTCATAGGAGAAGGGCCATGAATGACTAGAAGTTCAAAAAAACAAGGGGTGGAGATGGCCAAGAAACCCACCCAACAACAAGATGAATATAATAAATTCTAAGAATTGTGGGCAACAAAAAAGAGGCTAAAGGAGAGGGACTTTTTGCAAAATGGGCAGGAGAATGGATGGACAAAACAAAGATCCAAAAATGGTGGGAAGAAATAGGAGGGCCAGAGGTAAAAATAAAGATACTACCAAAAGACTTTTTGCTTATTGAATGTGAATTAGCGAAGGAAAAAATGAAGTTCTAGGCAAAGGGCCATTAACAATGGATTGTATAGGGTTTTTCATCAAGGAGTGGGTACCAAATTTCAGCCTATTGTTGTAGAAAATAGGTAAAACCTTGATGTGGACAAGATTTTACAATCTGCCATACAAGTATTAGAATGAAGAATCCCTAAGAAATAATTGGGGATCCTTAGGGGACTTCATTAATGTAGAGGATAATTTCATCAATGGAGAATTACAAATTTATATCAGAATTTGCATTGAAATGGATCTAAATTCATACCATTGGAAGGATATCAAAATAATAAATAAAACATGAAGGTGGAAATAGAAGATTGAATTGGATCATTCCCAAATAAATGTTGGTTTGAATAAAGTCTTGTACCTAGTTAATTCTTTACTAGGGACTTAAGGAACTTAGTTCACATGTTAAGTTTACTTAGGATGTAAGCTTTCTTCTAGAGGTATTAGTCATATTATCTAGACAAGCCATAGTTGTCTTATCTAGACTTCACATTATCCTAGGCAGTTATGAGTTAGTTGTCTCATGTGATATGATTAAGACACTTGTCATGATCTTGTATTATCTTATCTCTCATCCTTGCCTTTATAAGCAAGGAATATCTAGCATATTTTTCATTGTATTGTAGAGTATTGCATATTGTATCATATTGAAATTCTTGTTTGGTGGAATAGAATCTTTCATTGTTGCTTCTCTCTATTTCTTGTGGAGGTTATTTGGTGTCGTAGATTGAAGATCTTGGTTTCTCACTCAACAATAAAAAGGGAAGATAACAGAGAAAAGATATTTGGGTAAGAATCTTAGGAAGGATTCATTCACTTCATCAAAAAGAATAGTGGAGCTAAGGCCTACCATATAGCTGATGTCATCACTAATAGAAGCAAGGGGACTATTAGAAGGGAAAAATAGAAGTGAAAGGAATGGAGTAGAAGAGGAAGAAATAAATCCGATCAATGCTATAATTAAGAATATTGATAACTATGAAATTTGTGGAAATTCCACAAATTTAGAGGTGGCATGTGACTTGTTTGGAATAAAAAACAAGATTCAGTTGACAGACACTTTAAGGAAAGAAAGGGATCTAGACAACTTAATAGAAACCTTGTTAGCAAGAAACCCTCTTTCCCTAGAAGAAATGGAGTATGAAACCATGGAGACAAGGAATTTGATCAAGAATCAAGAGGAAAATTTAGGATTAGTAAAAAATAATCCTCAAAGTTTTCTCTAAATTGTGGGGAAGGGAAGAAAAAGGGGAGAAAGACCATAAAAGAAAAGCTAAGTTATGATGGAGAAGTGAAGGAATAAATAAAAATTAGTAGAATGTTGAGATCTAGGAAGGGAAAAATCATTCATAGAGAGCCATGGAAATATCTTCATGGAATGTTAGGAGCCTAAACACCCCTAACAAAAAGCACTTGGTCAAGTGTCAGATGGAGGTCTCAAATGCAAGTGTGTACATGTTGCAAGAGCCCAAATTGACCAATAAAATTATGGAATGTAGAGAAGGTGCAAGTTGAGTGTTTTTTTAGAGGTATAGATATGTTTTGGAAACCCCACTCAGTGTAGGTACAAAAGATGTAAGACAACAAACATTGGTTGACCTACAAGGTAAGGAGTCTATCTATGAATTTTTGGTTTATTTTGACAAATGTTTATGGTACAACATCATGCATTATGAAAATAAACTTAGAGGGAATTAGAGAAATTCATAGCCACCCACACAAATGAATTCCACATAATAGGGGGATTTCAACTCTATTTTATATATCCCCAAGATAAATTAGGAGGAATTTGCAAAGGAAATATCAATCGCAGATAGACTTTGAAGAGTTTGTTGAGAAAAACCATCTAGTAGAAATCCATATGAAAAACAAGATCTACACATGGAAAAATTGAAGGTCAGGTTTCAATAATATATAGCAAATAAGTTGGACAAATTTCTATATAGAGGGGACTTGAGTACAAAACCTATCTCCTTTGAATGCAATATCACTCTGGTCTTAGGCTCATCATTACCCAATCCAACTATGGATAATGGGGGATAGGATCCCAAATAGATGCCCATTAAAATTTAACATGTGGATGAAGTATCCAAAGCTCTTGAACAAGATAGGATTATGGTGGAAAGAAGGAGCCCAACTAAGTACCAAAATGTTTTGTCTAGTGGCAAAACTAAAATATGTGAAAAAACAATTGAAGCAATGGAATAGGAGTCACTTCAAAAAACATATTTTAGGTCAAGAAAGAAATAGAGAAAAAAGTTTAGGATCTCAATGAGGAAGTGATCATAGCAGGCATAGATCAAGGAAGATACCTTGCTAAAAAAGAACTTATGAAAGAATATGGGGATTTTTTTTTCCAAGGAGGAAATATTTTGGAGGTAAAATTCTAGAGAGAAATGGTTAAAAGATAGGGAAAAAAACTCTAAATAATTTCACAATGCCATCAAAATTTGCAGAAACATAAACAAGATAAGAAAAATTAGATTGATAGAGGGTGCAATAATAGAGGACCTTGAGATAATCAAAAGGAAAATAATGGATTATTTTTAGAATCTCCTCAATAATTGGGAGGGAACAAATTTAAGAGAGAAGAACCAAATAGTGGAAATAATACCCAAATTGGTTTCAAAGTGTAAGAACAAAATATTATCAAAACCATTCACAAAACAAGAAATAAAGGAAGTAGTGAGACAACTCCATCTGGCCAAAGCTCCAATGCCAGATGGCTTCTTGGCTAGCTTCCACCATAAATACTGACATATAATTGGAATGGAAGTAGCATAAGCAATAAAGGATTCTTGGAAGGGCACACCGCTAAGGGAACCTAAACAATACATTCATTACTTTAATTTTTAAGAAAGAACAAACTCTTTCATTACATGAGTTCAAACCTATATCACTATACAATACACTTTATAAGATAATGACAAAATAAATTTCTAATAAAATAAAAAGAATCTTGCTAGAGATTATAGCAGAAGAACAAAATGGGTTTGTGCTAAGGAGATCAATTTTAGACGAGGTAATTATTGCACAAGAAGCTATTCATTTAGTTTAGAAGAGGTGGAAACAAAGTATGCTAGTAAAAATGACATTAGGAAATATTATGACTGAGTAGATTGGAGATTTCTCTTTAACCTATTCTTTTGTCCTTTGGATTTGATAAAAATTGGTTGGATCATATTTTTAGTTTCATATCCAAACTGATGTATTCCAATCTTATCAATGAATCTCCAGAAGGCTTCTTTGAGGTATCTCGGGGGCTTAGGCAGGGTGATCCACTATCCCCCTTTTTGTTCATAATAATGGCAAATTCTTTGGGAAGGAATTTATACCCACTCTTTAGAAATTGGAAGATTAGAAGGTATCCAAATTACTAGTAGCCTTCTAGCCATATCTCATCTACAATTTTTTAATGACAAAAATGTTGTTTGGAGCAACAAAGAGGAAAGAGACAAAAAATGAAAGTAATCCTAGAAAATTATTCCCAAGCTTAAGGGAAAGAGGTAAATACCAAATTAGAGATCTTCTCAACCAACCAAAAATTAACAAGAAATAATAAGGGTTCTGAATTTTAAAATGGGAACTCTCCCAAGTGCATATATTGGACTTCCTCTAAATAAGGGACTTAAAACAAACAATTATGGGATACACTAGGATAGAAAATATCCAAAAAATGAAAACTTGGAGAAGGCACTCGGTATCATGGTCAAGAAGAATAACAATGTTGAAAGCATTAATTTTAACACTACCAATTTATCTCATGTCATGCCTGGCATTATCCTTTAGAGAAAATCAAATGTTAAACCAAAAAATGAGGAAATCATTTCAGCAAGGGAATGTATGAAAAGATGGAGTAGCATTAATAGCATGGGATAAGGTATGTAGGCAAAAGTGTGAAGGAGGGGTTGGTCTTAGACAACATATATCTCATAAAAAATCTCTTGGGGTGAAGTTGACATGGAAAATGTTTGAACAACAACTAAAATGGGTCAAAATTTTGCAAAATAAGTATTTGGATAATCAAGACCCACTACAATAATGACAACAACAAGTCTCTCACAAGGTTCTAGATTATGAAACTTTAAATTAGGAAATGTAGATCAATTGTAATAGACTACCTAACCTAGGATATCCATGATGGGAGGACTACCCTCTTTTGGGAGGACTCTTGGGGATGATTTCCATGTTTGGAAATAAGGGCATATTTGAATCAAGAAAAATGGTTTCTGAAATGGTTGTGGGACTCAAAGGTTAGAGATTATCTTGAAGTGGTGCATTAGGAGGTTATTTTAGTTTAGAAGTGGAAAGGGCTAGGGGGTTTAGACATTATGGCTAAGGAGAAGGATTCTCTAGAGAATATTTTAAAGGAGAGGATCATCTTGATTAGGGAAGGTCACGATATAATCAAATGGAATGGGGAAAATTTGGGTCAATACAACATAAGAGATGATTATAGATTGTTACAAAATAATGAGGTTGGAATAGAGATCCCAATACATCTTTTTTGGAATAAAGATTGTTTTACTAAGGCTAGTACCTTTGTATGGGAAACTCTACAAAAGAAAATTTGAATGGTAGTTCTAAAAGTTCATCAAAACAGGTTACAATGGTCCATCTAGATGTTTGTTATGCATAAGCTGGGAAGAAATTGTAGACCATTTATTATTAAGATGCCAATTTGTATAGGAATGTTGGAAATGACTATATGCAAAGCTCGGGTGGATCAACACCCTACCCAGTAACATTATGAACCTCTTCAAAGCTTGAACAATCTTCAATAAATCAGCTTCCTTCTCATGTCTCTGGTCCATCAATACTCATTTGGGAACTATAGAAAGAACACAATCAAGGGAATTATAGAAAGAACACAATCAAAGGATATTTGAAGACAAGGAAATGAGCATGCCCTCATTTTTAAATAAGGTGGAGGCATCTATAGTATAAATGGTAAATTACAAGGTGGCGGGACAAAACAAAGCAAATATGATTACAGGTTGGGATAATATTATGTAGAAAAGATGGTTCAGTTTACATCCTCCCCTTGTCATTGGACCAAGGGGTGTCCAAACTCATATGAACAGAAGCACAACCAAATGGCATCCATCACAAAAAGAGTCGTTTAAGCTGAACTTCAATGGTGCAATATGGGCATTGCGAGGGTTGGATGTATTATAAGAAACTAGAATGGAAAAACAATATGTAAAGCCTCGAAGCTCCTAAATAGAGGAACAAACAATGAGGCCGAGCTACATGCCTTGATTTTCTGTCTCAATATATGCCTTAAGCTCAAAATAGAGAGACTTGAAATTGAAGGAGATTTTGCGATCATGATAAATACAATTAGAAAAAGATCGATACATAATTAGAAATTAGCAGCTCTTCTGGAAGTAGCACTTGAATTAACAACCAAGTTTGTAGAATATACAACTAATCATGAATATCATGACGTGAATAAGGATGCTAACTGACAGTATTGAGAAATTTTTTATAGATACTCTATGAAATGACAAGGATTAATCATTTTTTTGTAAGCTTGGTAGGTTGAAAAAAATTAAACATTAGAAAGGATTGTGGGTTTGCATGATCACCGTTACAGAAGAGGTGAGATGGACATTGGAAGATGACGACAATTGGAAAGGATGGATTCCTCATGCCAAACTGAGTAACCAAACACCCCTAGAAATAATTTCTTGTAGGCGAAGCAGAATATGATCTCACTAAACTATTAACTAGCATTTGCACCAGAGGAGGTGCAATGGTTACGCCGATTATATTTTTTATAATTTATGTTTGAGAGGAGGTCTATAATGGATGGGAAGTTTATAGATCCACTATGGTGTAATATCCTCATGTTATTGTCAGGGTGGTTAGTTTATGGCTAAAATATCTACACACCAAATTTTCCAAGCCAAAATTGGGTACCTTAACATAGAACTTGGTGTGAAGAAGAATGTTGTCTAGCTTAATAGAAAAAATATCTTTAAAATATTTTATTAAATATTTTTTCCATAAAGTTTATTCTTTCATTCTTTAATAAGCATTTATATTATTATATTTGGCTAACATTTTTCAAATATAAAATATATTAGATGGTACAATTATGATGTCAAATAACATAGATTTGTTATCATCTATTTTAATTTATAAAATAAATTATGTATCTAGTGAGTGGATAAAAAATAGATTTTTTAATATTTTGGTAATATATTTTGTGTTTCTATTTTTTCTAAGTCTATAACTATTGACTATCATGGGAAAAAAGTTTTTGTGTATGAAATTTTAGATGTTGATTATTATCCTTTGTGGAATACACTCGTTTTCCTATCTATTATGATTTCAATTGATAATCATGATAATAATAGTTTGACTATTAACCATTTTAATACTTACTCTCTCTTTATATATTTGTTTTTCAATTATATATTTATAATAATTTTAAAATTAAATAATTATATAAATTATATATTAATTAAAAAAATTAAATCACAAAAATATTGACACATAATCTAATTTTTTATTTTTATCATTAAAAATTATTATATTTTATATTTTTTTATATAATTTTTTATATATATTTATCTTATTTTAATATTTTACTATTTTTTAATATTTTTGAACATGCTAAATTTTAAAATGACAGTCCATTTGTTTCTTGATTTATATTTGTATTTTAAACTTAATATTTTGGCCAAGATAAATAAATAATAGCCATTGAAGATGTTTCTTTTCAAAATCTTTAATAGAGTAAACCTCCATGTTGATAACAAAAGTTACAATCTAGATTCCAAGTGTTTAATATTGCTCCTTCTAAAGCAAATAAATGGGGAGATCAATAAGATGCTCAGTCTTGGTCTGCCCATCATGAACATTATGGTTGTCTCAACATTATTCCTTACACTTGGATATTTTGCATCTATGGTTATGGGATGGACATGCATGGACTTGTATGACCCAATTTAAGTGAAGTACCCATTTGACATAGGACCTAACTATGGAGACCCTAGGTTTTAAACCTACATAACATGCCACAACCAGAGACAACTGATTTTCACATCTTATAGAGGCTCATATCCAATCCAAGATATAGATTATAACAAGCAAGTCATCCAGATCAAGGATCCTATCATGTCCACATGTGTCAAAATAAGTTAAGATAGGTAAGTTGTAGCTAGGACATGCTATTTAATAATAAAGTGGAATAATTGTGTTGTAATTGATAAATAAGCAAATATACAGACATTTTAACTACTTTACATGTGATTACATTTCAAGGCTTATGATAAGGTGGATTAGATGAGGTTTAAATTTTCTATTGAGTGTTTGACCATTGAAAGTGATGATTTTTAAGTAGAATGATATAATTCAAGTGAACTGCTTAACAACTATGCTTTTTGAATTTTCATTTATGGAGAAAAGGTTAATACTTACCTAATTGTTAGGGTGTTCAAGTTGAATAGAAAAAAATTGTAGAATACAAAATTTAGTGGGAAATTTTGTATAATTTTTTACAATTTTTTTATTAAATTTACTGAATGTCAAATCTATGCAATAAAATTTTGTGAGCTCTGTAATATTTTGGCTTGAAACTGAGAGCATGAAGGAAATGACTGCTTCTTGTTCAACATATTGATCATGGAAGAAACCATAAAAGCCAAGTAATGTTACTCCTAAGTTTTTCTTATTATACTTGTAATCTCAAAATTTTATATCTTACAAACTATTTGTAATTAGTCATGTATTTGGTTCAGGCACTTAAAATATTTGCACAAACTCATAGTTAATCTAGAGTTTAACAAGTTTGTATGATCTGAATTTCACTTATTGAACAAGTGACCAATTTAACTTGATACATTATAATACCTTCTACAATCAAATCAGAGATAGTAGCTCATGAGAATCAAAATATTCTATTTTGTGAAGGCAATAATTTCGCATAGTTTCAGACACGATAGAAGAATAAATGGTAATTGATTCAAATATACCCAAGGTGGAATTGTCCACAGAAGAACAAATAAAAAGAAATGAGCATCTAATTAAGTTCCTAGGTACCATTATAAGTTATGAATGAGCTAAATAGAACCTGTGAACTTGGGCATTATAGAATTACATGTACATCAATGGAACAAAGAATGTAGAAGAATTTGTCAGCTACATAAAAGTGTCTACTCAAAGTTGCAACCAAGGTTGTAACTTGTTTGAGACTTTCAAATCTTCTACCCTACCAAAGTCAATTTTCTTTCCTAGCTTACTATCTTCTTCATCTTCTATAGGCTACAAACTGTGATTATTGTACAAGAAATGTCCTTGTTTTGGGTAGGTGCCCATCCACCAAGACTGGAGAAAAGGAGGGCTCATTTTACTGTGAGTTTCAACATTGGAAGGCTTGTGAGAATTTTTAACATTCATACCTAAAACATTGAGTTGTCTAGTTTCAGAGTTATCATCCATAGGGGAAGGAAAATTTAGGTCCAACAGGTATGGCCTCATAGGCCTCTACTGATGCACAAGGGCCTCCTTGGTGCTTGACACACCAATAATAGTATCTGAATTTCATGCACTACTCCAATGACATCTCTTATGACCACCCAAAGCCTTCCTTGAAGCAAAAGTCTTGTGAAAAATTGAGCATTCATGGATCCTAGTATTTTTAATAGAAGAAGGAATACCAAGTTGAAGTGTTGTTTCACCACTTTCCTCTCTTGAATCATCAAAGGTATGTTTAGTATGTTCCTTGAAAGAGGGCTTTGGGAAATCATTGGGCAACTGAGAACCTGTTGATCTGATAATCGACTCCTTATCAGTAATCTCTTCTTTTAGGCTTTCATTCTCCTCCATCCCATTTATTCTTGAAAAAAAACCCTTGACCTTCTTGTGGCTAGCTCCAAAGCATTGTTGACCTTAGGCACCTTGAGGTCACTTGATCGAGATAAGCCAAGTTGATGCCCACCACCATGGAATTGTAGCTAGAGATAGTGAAAGAATTGGTAGCCATAAACATCATGTCAAACTCCTAGGATAAGACTGTGTTAGCTTTAGTTTTTTGAGGCACAATATCTACTTTTCTATTGGGTGGAATGTGGAGTGCCTGGGAAATTTTGTAAGCCTACAAAAACCTGGTTCAAGCAATTTTGAGTGTAGTAATTGAAATTAAATGAAGTAATTAAGCATTGAATGAACTAAATAAATACACTCACTGATAAATAGCAACACTCATTGATAAAATTATAAATGTTGAGAAAGAGGAATGTCCATGAGATTGAAAGCAAACATTAACATACTTCATATACCAAAATTTAAATCCAGCATGCTGAGCAACTCATGTGATGAATCTATGTAGTAAATTATAAGAAAATTGATTGATGTCACTCTAACTAAGAGTAATCAAATTCACTAGGTACTCAACACACTCCCCAAGTCTCAAGCCAAGCCAAGCTATATGAGGCATGTAGACTTGGCTGTGAATCATAGAAAGTTTCTACTAGACTCACCACAACTTGTGAGTCTTGAGCCTAGGACTCAACTGTGCAATTTCCATCAAAATTCATTAAAGAAATAAATTGTATGACTTTGAAACCTAAAAAGGCAAAAAACAAACATATTTAAATGAGGTAGAGATCACTTGCAACCATTATAAAAGACAAAAAGGGAACAATACTATCACATATAGCATCAAAAATGTAATAAAATAATTTAAGAAATAGTGTGACATTGAACATGTACAGTCTAATTCCAAACAAAGATTACCCTCAAATCATGTACAATTGAATCCAAATTCATTAGGACAAAACTCCAAGCATCTTTGAGAAAGGAAATTATGATGTTCCTAACTGCCAAAATCATTTCCCTCCTTAGTGCCTGGCCTTGTCTCATTCCTTACCAATAATCAATAGGTCTCTCTCTATAAGGAACAACATGATTGTTTTTGAATGAAATAAAACAGAACAAAAAAATGATCTGGCCATATACAGATTCCAAAAAAATGAGCTCAATGAAACCATGGAAAGTGACTTACCTCAAGATTCTTCACAAATCATGAATTTTTTTTTAAATGTAACAAACCATAACAAATCTCCCTATAGTTGTTTCAATAGATTTACAATAAACGCAATTTTGATGCTACTATTATCCTATCTAATTGAGAGTCAACTAATTGAATGTTGTATGCATCTTGGTCACTTTTCTAACTATGGGTATAATTGTAATCATTGTGAACATGAGGTGGTGCAGAAGAGTAACCCTATTCCAATTCTTGTGCTCCTTTTTCTTGTGTCGAGCCCTAGAAGGCCTATAGTCTGTCGAGGACTCCCTAACCATATCATTTTCCCACTCCTTAGCATGGTAGTGGTCCTCATGACTACCAATCGCTATACCAAGTAGTAAGAAAACAAAAATATCGATCTTGTCTTGACAATACTACATTTTTCCAAGCAATTTTGAGTGTAGTAATTGAAATGAAATGAAACAAGTAGCATTGAATGAACTAAATATATCTAGCAACACTCACCAATTGATGGCAAGAGCTCTAGACCATTTTTTCTATTTGGTGAATTTCTGCTATTGTTGAATGTAGGTTTTCATCCTAGTGGTGAGAGTCAAGGATCTACCAACACTCAAGATGATGTGGCAAAGCTACATTTCCTAATAAGCATGTGAAAATTTAGTCAAGCCTTCTAAGCATATAGATTGGTTTCACATTATGTCATAAATTAACAGCAATTGCATTGCTTGTGCTTGAGAGAACACAAAATTTTATCCAGCCATGCCATAAATTAACAAAAATTTCACTACTTGTGCTTTAGAGAACACAAAGTCTTATCCAACCATAGAATTTCAAAAAATTTGATAAATAACCAACATATTCAAAAGGTATCTTCTGATGATATAAATTTGTCAAAACTTAATTGCCAATTGCTTACATTTTCCATTAATTGCCTAGGAAACATGACTGACCTAAATAGCAAGAACTTTAGACTGTGTTTTCTATTTGGTGAATTTATTTTATTATCGAATGTAGGTTTCCATCCTGGTGGTGAGGTTCAAGAATCTTCCAACACTGGAGATGATGTGGCAAAGTTGCATTTCCTAATCAGTCTCCAGATTGGATTAGTCTACATGCAGTTTGGAAGAATTAATATATTGAGATAGGTTATATAATGGTAGCCAAGGGATGGCATGTACCTCTTAGGTTGAAATTCTCTTGGTGATTTCAAGGAAGTTTCCTAAAGTAAAAGCATAGCCATTTGAGTTTTACATTTCAGAAACCAATACAAATGGAGCTGCACAACCAGCTAGGCCCAACAACTACCTCTAAGGTTTGAACTTTTGCCTCTCTGGAGTAATTGCTCCAACCTACCACTTCGCCAAACCTCAATGGAATCTACTAAATATTCCAAACATCAAATGAAGTTGAATTCAATCTATATATCCTAAAACAAAATATTATGTATCACTGAATTAACATAATACACAAGATAAAATGGGCATATTAGTTGTCTAAGCGATAGTTTTTGTAAAGATCTTTGTAGCAGCTCCCATAAATAGCATTGTTTATTTTCACTATATAAAAGAAGATATTTATATTATGAAGAAATAAACAAAAAATTCAAGAGTGATATGCATCGAGCCTATTATTATGAATCCTTAAGGTGAATTTACAAACCTCATAATATAATGATACAATGTAATAACTGCACTAATGGTACTTATCAACCATTGATATCTTCTTTACAAATCACAAAATTAGTAACTTGATTATTGAGGATCCCTACATTTCAATCATTTTCTTTTACATGTCTTATAATTTAATGATCTACAATGTTATGATTGAAATAATGGCAATATAAACCTTTAATATCTCTTCTTTTTTAATATGATTGAAGCAATGATATAAGATTGAGAATCACTTTTCTTGTTAGCGTCAGTAACACCATTATGACTCCCTCTCATGGCACGCTTGGTGTATGTGTAATCCTTTCAATAAGAAAAGACCTTTATTCTCTATGCATGATTTGTTTTCATAGCTTTTGTCAAGCCTTGGTTCATATTTTATGGTCTGAAAAGATCACTATATCACAAGCCAACAACCAAGATGAAAATAAGGCTTTAGAATGCGAAGGTACACTTCCATATGCACAAAAAAGTCTAAAAATTTGAATAACGTTAAAGACCATTATACTTCGCCATTAGGCACTCTACTAAGATGCAAAACTTGTAATTTAAGTTTAACATATGGATGGATGGGAAAGGCTGAAGGTCCCTTGAAGAACTGAAGTGGAAGTAGAAGATAAATCTCTTCATACTATGGATCTCAATGGCTTAATTAACATTCACCATAGGAAAAATGGATGTCCACTTCATCAGTTACTTGTAGCTTATTTGATATTGGGTACCGAAGGGGAAAGCAATGGCAGATTGTGAAACAAACAAGTTGGTTGGTGTCGCCACATGCTTCGGCAGTCATGTATGTGAAACGTGGGAGCACAGGCAGGTCACGTGAACTGTTTGACAGAATGCCTCATAAAATAAAATATGAAATCTCGAGACTTCATTGTATAAACCTGCTTTGAATATTTACCATTACAATTGTTGGCTGAGTTTGCCATATCTTCTTTTTTTTCCAACTTTCCCCTCTTTGACCTGCTTTGACTGCCTTGTATCATTGTATAGTGATATCATGTTATGTATGCTTCATTGCAACTAACTACCAAAGAACAATTTCTAACAAATTTATAGGCTTTTTCCTCGTTTCTCAAGTGCTTTTTCCTCATGTTTCTTAAGCACTTTTTCCATATTTGCACTTCCAGATTTTTCAACTTCAAAATCATCCCAGGCCATTACATTGCCACATATTGTAGATATTATTATGGTGGAAATGGTGTATATATTTGGAAACCCAATTCTGATTTGATTTTTCATTATTAATCCATTCATAGGGAACATTCCTACAGCAGAAACATATTTTAGAACTAAAAAATCATAAAATGTTGCAAACTCGTCATAAACCAATCCATTATTTCATGCATGAGCAACAAGGTCATAATTATAAAGTTAAAATTTTAAAAACTTGAAATGGCATTGTAAATTCTTCTTTTATAGTGGATAGAGGATAGAAAAAATGTAGCAAGCATTTACCTGTACCAACACTCATCCTTGCTTATTGGCCATCTAATAGGCAGCTTGTAACCTTCTGGTGAAGGGATTAAACACTCAATTCTTTCAAAATGTGGTGGATAGCGTCACTCCCTAAATTCCAACTTGTGCATATCATACTTCCTCCACACCAAAAATCTAAAACAATTGCAACATGATGTATCTAAAAATAGAAACCCGTGGGTCTGTGCATGGAGTATGATCTTGATATTTGATGCAGCATTCTTCAAATGTTATTGCCTTCTCTTTAACAGTTGAGCACCTCACTTGTAAAGGGGCATGTGGAACTTCTTGTTCTAGAAGGTATCTTCATTCAACATATTGTTTATTTTTATCCTCTCTTATGTAGAGGATTAAAACTTGTATTGGAATAGAACACACCATCATAAAGGGCTTTAAATGGGAGAAGTTTACTTGGCTCTTGTAATCATTGATAAAATGTAGATTCTGGTAATGCTCAACATTTGTTTTGTACTTTATATTGATAATGTGAAAAAGGAAGGAAGACTAAATAACATTATATTAATGTCTGCAAATTACTAGAGTAGGTTATTGGGAGTAAAAAAAAATATAACTTTTAGCAAACATCTGTATTGTGAATCGTGAGTTGGGTTTTGAACTTTTGAAGGCTTCTCATAAGGAGGACCAAAAACAAAAAATAATAATGTTTCAAACTACATCGTGCTATATCATTGATGTAAATAGCATAACTGAAAGAATTCAATAACTGCAAGTATGAACAGAGGAATGATTAGATGTGGAGAAACAAAAAATGCTGACAATTGAGGACATTGGGACTTGAAATTCACTCTGTATTTTCCAACTCTCTGTTCCTTCTCTGATATGACCATGATTTCTCTAATCTTTTGTTTTTTTAGTCTACAAAGTAAATTTTTTTACAAGTTAAATTTGTTGAACTCTTGGACCAAGCCCATCGTAGGACTCCCATAAACGTGTTCATATCAACCAAACAACTATGGAAAGAACCCTAGATGTTTGTAACATTATATGTTCTAGGAGACACTTGTTTCAGACAAGGTTTAGACTCGTAGGATATGTCTAGCCAGAAAAGCTTTCACTGGTAACAAAGATGCATGTTCACATTCAATTTTTTGCATTTATCATCAATTTAATTTTATCATGTCAATATGATTTGAAGTCCAAGGTTGATGAATCCGAAGAAAACTCTTACAGAGATATACCTCTGCAAAGTATATATTATCCAATTTTCTAGTAAATTTCCATATCATATTGTATTGTCACTTCATTTTTATATAATTTGCCTCTAATAGCCTGTACTATATAGTATGGGGTATATAGATAAAAATGTGATATGCTAGATGAAATTATGGCATTGTCATCTCATTTTCACAGGGTTACTGTACTGGTTGATTTCTATATTATGGGGAAGTGTAATTCATTTTTTGCTTCAAATACTCATAAATATTAATGCAATGTGGTAAACTGTGGGATGAGATGGAACATATTTCCATACAGAATGCCACATTTTCATGAAGAAGTGTTAAATTGGGAACGCTGCATGGAACCTCTTATTCATCTGTGAACAATCTGAGTGGATTGATTTTTCATTTTAATCCATATTAAATTAGCCTATAGTGTTATTGCAAGTTGATTTCATGCATGAGACAAGAAGCAGGGCTGCACAGTATCATCTATTACAAATCAATTTATGAATTGGAGTCCCTTGAAAATTTGAACTACAAAATAAAAAGTAATAACCGCTGATTGTACTCTTCAACATTTACACTTAAGCAAGAAATGTCAATTTTGATTTTGATCATTGTGCTTGTATGCAGATTGGACATATGCCTTCGCTATTTAGTATTTTGATTGAGAATGGAAAAGTATGCTTTAACGTGGTTCGAAAGTCTATAATATTTTGTGGCTTTAAGAATATAAGCTTCTATTAGATCAATTTAAGAATTGACTAAGAAACAATTTTGCCCAAATAATGTGTCACAAAAAGAAAAATATTATCAATTCAATTACAAACTCCTAGTATTATTGTATCAATTATATGTCCTTGGGATAGGACTGACTGATCAAGATGACAAGACATCAAGGAAAAGGCCTAGGTTTAAACACCAGCAGGCTTAGAGCCCAAATGTTTTAGAAAAGAAGTTTCACTTCCAAAACCATTTTTTACATTGGGTATGATAGCAAATTGAAAAGAGTGTAATGGAAAAACCCCCTCAATAAAATTAAATTAGTATTTAGATATAGCTCCCTTGATGATGGATGAAATTAAAAAATGCGTTTACCGATGATGCCCTCATTGAGATAAGGGGGATTTTAGCATAGCCCCTTCAGGAAAATTAAAAAGAGTGTTTTCTTGTAGCTCTCACTATGAAATTATGCACAGTATATACCCATCGCTCCCTCTATTAAAGCAAAAAGAGTTTTTGCACAATTTCTCAAAATAGTAACGATTTGAACAATTGTTCTAACGGAGCATTCTTTGCACATTTGATTCATGTAATGTTAAAATCGGACAGTCCAAGAGACACGACCGAGTGAAAGTGCCAAGTAAATTTAATAGAAGACTCAACAATGAAGGTTATCCCTCAAGGGGAATTTATCACATAAAAACAATGAAAATAATAATGACCATCTGAGGTAACTCTATAAATAATTTTCAAAGGTTTTAGGTAAAAAAGAAATGAACTAACCAACTTGGTACAGTCGACCTTCTAGTTGAAGAATATGAAACACAGGTTTTATACTATACTCAGAAATTCATAAAAGAAAAACAAATCATAAATCTGCTGAAAAAACACACTGTTGTTGTTTATTCCACACTGCTTAAATAGTGAATAAAATACTCTTCTTATAGAGTTTATTACAATCAATGAAAGGAAAAAAAGAAAGCTAAAAAAACATTCTAAATACTGCGTACACATGCAGTTATTCAAAGTTTGATAAAAGCAAAAAAAACAAAAACAAAAGCTAAACACTATGTATCATGCAAATAGAATGACCATGCATTCTTTAAAAATAGATCATGCAACCGTTGAAACAAGACTGATGACATGCACACTCAGCATCAACCAACACTGGTGAAAATATAGTAATGTGTCAATCGTACGCAGCTCCTATATTGCTGCTCATTTCGATGAATCTCGAAACCCTAAATAAAGGAAACGTAACTAAGCCCAAATTATTTTCACTTGTTTTTCTGAGAATCCTCTTTTCCAGCGAGGATTTGGATTTCTTCTCCTTGACTCCCCTCCATTCCTCTTCTAAGACACACAAATAAAATAATAAAATATATTAAAATCAACACCTTATACCTGCAAAAAAACACTGTAATATGCCCCCATTTATCTTTCAGAATGTTGAACGTTTCTGCTAAAGTTCGACATAAGAGAAATACCCATGTTGATGTGAAACTAAACTTCAATAGAGTATGAATTTGCTTCAACCATACCCAACAACCTGTAGATATCTGATGTCGTAAACATTGTTGTATACTTTTATACCACTCTGCAATTTCTCTCTGTGTGACGGTTTACAGAGCTCGTATCCTCCATGAATAGATGCTTTGAAAGCAGATTCCATGGACACCATATGTTGTCATTGCTATGCTTGCTCAATAGCACGGGATCATACCTCATGGTGAAAGAGACCTGGACACCTTCCAAAAATAGACGAACAATATCAAGCAGTAGAAATGAATAGATAGAGATAGATATCTGATATTTTATCACAGTTTTATAGACGCAGGCTTGACGAATTAAAACGTGTGAAGTGGTTGAAGCGGTCCTGTTAACAGGGCATGTGAACTGCAGACTTCAAATGCAAATTTCTGCAGTAGACAGGCGTGAGTTTTTCCGGAAAAACTTTGATGCCCTGTCTCAGGCGTGAGACTTTTCCGGTGGCAAGCCCACGATAAAGAGCCTATCGACTAATTATTTGAGTTGGCAAAGAATAAGTGACATCAAATTAAGGATGCACACTCCCTTCAACACAAGTAAAATGATTTTTTGGAGTGCTATAAACAGAATTATTTGAGCAAATGAATTTGCATTCCACTCTAGGCAAGAGATCTTTGCAAAATTAGGGATGGACACCCTGATAAGGCTAGTGAGTGCTAAGAGATAGATGGATTTTTTAGGGAGATTATGGACCACAGGCTGAAGATGGTCTTAAAAGTTCATCATGGGCTAGTATTGTGGGCGGTGAAATGGGTCCTCAGCAAAGACTTCTTGGAAGTAGATAATAGATATAGAGTGAATACTGATATTTCCTCAAGGTTCGTGGCCACTCTTCTGGACTTAGGAGAGGCCAAGGAAATGGGAAATACCTAGCTTGGGAAATTTATAATAAGATTTTTTTTGAGTGTGATCGATGAGGTTATTTAGGCGACGTGGCTTGGCTTCGACGTTCCCACACCTCAAGACATTTACAAATTAGTTTTAGGAAAATTCACCGTCAATGATTCACCGTGGGAAAATTCACCGCCATGAAAAATTCATTGCCAAGTAAAATTCACCACCACCAATAATATGTTTTAATATATATTTTGAAAACTTTGATTTTTTAATGCGGTGAATTTTACTTGGCAATGAATTTGTCAAGGTGGTGAATTTTCCGTTTGCCTATACTTGATGAATGAAAATAGGGTATAATAGCTGTCATTTTTGGTGAATTTCAAGATAACTACTCTCATGGAACACATGAATAGGGCTAGTAAGGGTTTCTCTTTTCTAGAAAAGGTAATAAAATTGAAACCCATATGTGGAATCAACTAGATAAATTAATTTATAAGAGAAACCCAAGAGGAGTTGGATATGCAAAGCTAAGGAAATAGTGATATGTATATTTGAAATATGTAGACTTATATAAAAGGGCAAGCCTAGGAATGGTATGAATTTTTGAATGTATAATCATGAATATGTAACTCTTATTTTTGAATTAATACAAAGCAATTATAGCTACAACTTAATTATAAAAAAAAAGTGAGCATAAAATTAAAAAAAAAATTAAAATTATTTGATAAAAACAAAACACCCATTAGATTTATTATAATTCACAAAGTATCCCTATTCAATTTATTTTCAAATATGAATTGTTTTTCCTATAAAAAATGAAAAAATGATATTTTTTATAATTTAATAGTCAAGAATAAAGATCAAATATGACAATCAAATTATATAAATTTTTGCATTCACTATAATTTATAACAATGAAGTCTTTGAAATTATATAAACTTGAATGCATTACAGTTCATGATTCTGACAATAGTATTCAATTGGGGTTTTGGTGACATTCTTATGATTACAATATTTATATCAATCATTGCTATAATTATGATGCATAAATGATTCATTAATTTATTATAACAAATAATGTGTATTCATTATGTCATGCATAATATTTTTATATTTAGTTCATGGTACAATTATTTTCACAATACCAACTACTATTTAGTCAAATATTCATATTTAAATAGTAGGTTCTTCGCTTACTCTTTAGCTATGTAGACAAACAC
>VDFB02013377.1:0-11697 GCA_007258455.2 Sequoia sempervirens | reverse complement strand
CGTAATTAATTAAATATTTTTAATATTTAATTAAATCTCTAAATTCAATTTGCATATAAATAAATCTAAATAATTTATTTATATTGTTTATTCTTTCATCTCGATTAAATAAATAAGTTTATTTAATCACTTTTCTTATCCATTTATTAATTAATTAAATAAACATTATGATTTATTTATATTAATTATCATATAATCTTGGCTTTTGAATATTTCTATTCAAATAAAGATTAAATATTCTTCTCTCTAGAAATCCCTCTAAATTCCCATTCATAATTAAATATTCTAAATATTTAATTAATTTCTTTCTAAAGTCCATTCACAATTAAATATTCTAAATATTTAACAATTTCTAAAACACATCACAATTAAATATTCCAAAATATTAATTAAATCTTCTATAGTCCTAAAATCAAATATCAAACTCACATAAAATTAAATAAATTTATTTATTTAATATTGGATTATTAACAACAACCATGAAACAACTTCAAAACAGAAAAATAATAAATTTCTCTGTTTCTGAGCAAAGTTGTTCCCGTGGGTTGAAGACAAACCTCCATTCTTCTCTCCAACCTCCCAACATTTTCCATATTCCTCTCAACCTCTCCATCTCTCACCATTCAAAATTACCAGACAATCTCACAGCCATTGATCTTTGCCAGCCAGGGTCTTGCCTGTAAAATCCTATAAAAGGGACTGTCAAGTCTCTAAAAAAGAGAGAAGCTTTCATACAAGAAAACTATAGTCAATCAACCTTCCAACATCCATAGCCTTTAGAATCATAGCATAGCATAGTTTAGCATATTAGCAATCCATATCATGGCTTATCATCCTCATAGCATAGTTTCAATAGCATTCATAATCCACAGCCCCTATGCATAATCTACAGCCCCTATGCATATCCGTACATCAACATTTCACTCTACCAGCATATAGGATAGAGAAGTATTCTCTTCATACTGACCAAGAAGTTTATTCGAGAAGCTTTGGTTACACAATCTAATGAATGTTCTCAAGAAAATCACTAGAGATAGAGGACAATGGAACGATTCTGAAGAAGCTTTGTTTGATCTCTTTTCATTTTATTTAGCTTTCTTTAGTTTAATGTTGCATTGGTGTGTTTTTGTTATCTAATTTTGATACTAACATTTCCCACACACAACATCCATCTAAAACTAACAATATATTTCAAGATTTCAATTCCTTTGGTCTATGGAGAATACATGGCATACTGACTTTAGCTAAAAAAAAATTAACTATATCTAAAACAAAGCAACATACAACAACAAACATTGAAGCCTTCACAATAACAATAACTCAAACTGACTTTGACTTGAATGTTTGTAACATCTATGCAAGACCAAACACTCCAATATCAGAAGTCCTAACAACACTCGATACGATACTTACACATATAACCACACCAAACATCATTTATATTATAGGTGACTTCAACATTGACATGAATATACAAACAAAAAAGAAAAAAATACTCTCTGACCATATGCAAAAGAAAAAAATACAATTCATAGTAAACCAAACACACACTATAAACAAACCACTAATCGACCATGTCTGGTGTAATTCAAACAAACATGCATCTTACACCTACAAATTGGAAGCATATTGGACTGATCACCTTGCCACTTTCGTAAATCTTTATCCTAATGAACAAAATTACTACACTCCTCATTCTCACTAACCATATATAAATATTCGTCACCTTCTAAACCATCACTACATTTCTATCATTATTTCTAATATATGCTACCTATCTAAACTAAAATCCTTCATTGAAAATTGTATGCTTCTTTCAAAATGTTTAACTAATATAGTAATGCATCTCTACAAAGACCAAATAATTTTTTTCCAAATTGCAGGAAAAACCAATTATTCCCTTATTGTTCAAAAATATTATCCTAGATGATATCTAACAAAGATTACTACAATTTCATTGGTTACAATCCAACACCCTTAAATTTTACTGTAGGACAACAATGGAAAGTAGCAAGAGGACAACCAAAAAAGAAGCAACAACACAGGCATAAACACCCAAAAGGTATTCAAAAAACATATAATCAATTTCCACTATGCTAATTCACTTTTCAAATGCTCAAGCTTTTTTATTATATTTTGTACAGATCAAAAATTGGAAGTCCCCATTCCATATCCATTGAGGATCTAAACGCCCGAAAAGCTGGAAACACTTTTGAAGGTGACATTATTGTGGTGTACAAATCCAACCTGGACAAAGCCAACCAATCACGCGAATTGCTTCATGCAGATTTGACAGATGATAGAGCTGAAATGACAATTACTTTAAATGTTACTGGCCATCTTATCAAAGAACATGAAGACAAAACCATTCCAGGCTTCACAATACGTATATCAAATTTCCAAATTGCACACAAAACAGATTATGATCATGGTGACTGTGACTGTATTATAATTTTGCAGGATACAAGCACGATTGACATCATTCCCCACCTATGTGAAGAATATAAGTTCATACCAGAGATGACAATTCAACAATTACTTACAACAACAAATAACTATCCCATTGGGACGGTTGTTGCACTTGTTATCTCCACAAAAAGAACGACATCACACTTCCAACTTGAAATCAAAGATGGTGATTCAGACATGGACAAAGCACAGGTACATAAATGCTTCATACACTTCTCCTAAACAACTTTACAATAATTTCTTACTTCTCTCTACCATTACAATCCATAGATTAATATCTAATTTACAAACCATTACCAAACAGTTACAGTTACATGAGAGTTTCACCCAGTAGTTCTTAGAAATAGAAAACCAAGTGCGGGAAGACAAGTTCCCACCAATGTTATTCAAAAATATTGTAAGACAAAAAGAGCCAGACAACACATTCAAAACCGTCAAAGCAACATATATCTGCAAACTAAACAACAAAAGAACAATGGAAAGGCTACAAAGACTCCTCCAATCAACATTTCAGGTAATCATTTCAAAATTGTAACATTGCAATTTTTTTTAATAAATTCTCTCCCATACATAACAATATTGTTTCCATATATGTTTCAAATACAGGGAATTTTAAAAGTTGCCAACCCCTTGTCCAATCCCTTCCACGCATTTTGTGCCAAGTGCAACTTCAAGTTTGAAAATTATGGAACACTAGAAGACCAAGTTGCCTTTTGTGCTAGGTGCAATGATGACGTGCACTATATATTCTCCCTTTCTTAAAAACCATTATGATATCTGAAAACAAACAAATAATACATTGCTTTGTGGATAAATCCATTGTGCAAATGTTACTACCTGACTTACACAACACCACTATGAAGAATACATTGAAGACAAATCAGGCATAATCTTCATGTTATGAGATTTCTCGACAAGGGGCACTTCACATTGAACCATAACAATGTGATCATTAATGTCAACCATCTTCAAGAATAAACAACAAATCATTCAAAGGAAGGTAAAATATTCACCTATACTCTATAACTCTAAGCATGTTACTATTAAGTCAATACTCTAATATAAACAAATATGCCTTTTCTAATATCCACATTTGCTTTTTGTAGGCAACAAATGAGCATGGAATTGAGACATTAATGCAAACTTTAAAAATATATATTTGTATTTCTAAATAGACTACATCCTGATTAATGGGATTGAACAACATATTTCTATTATGTCATGCATGAAAACATAATATTCCAAAGTTTATTATATTTCTAGATTCATTTCTTATGCATATTACACATTCTTAATATTTATTACTATATTTTAATGATGAACAAATTAATCATTAAACTGTTTTTCATAGAAATTATTTTCACCATAATTCATGCCTTCTCTTTCAACTAAATATTTCTATTATGTCATGTTACAAAACATTTCATTCCAAACTATACTAGATTTATAAATTCAAATTTAATGAAAAATATATATTCTTAATATGTTATATTATACTCAGATGATGTCCACATTATTGATTAACTTATATTTCAATTCATTTACTTTCAATATATTTCATGTCTACTAAAATATCAACTATCAAAAACTACATCAAAATGAGGTTACATGTCAGTATTTCTGCAACTCCTCTCCCCCCACCAACTAAAACACAATTTAACAATCGGCAGGAACGCGACGCAACTGCATCTCTTGTTTAGATTGGAATAGTTAGAAAACGATAGGAAATATCCTTTAAGTTGGAAATGAAAGGAATAGGAAGAGAACGGGGAGGATAAATGCAAACGTGCATGGTTAACCTAAAATGTCCGTGGGCATATAGAGTGAAGTATGAAAGTTGATGATTCGAAGTGCATCAAACCAAAGCAGAGGATCGTCCAATCTAGAAAGACTATATTAAAATGGCGAAGTTGCCATCTTAATTGGAACCCTCGCAGGGGAACTGAAAGTAGCGGACAATGAAAGTGAAAGTGAAGTTTCAAGAATACATGGTTTCATTTGTTTTTATTTGGCGCTTCAATTGAGCATTCTCCTCTGTACGCTGAAGAGCTGATAATGACGCCCGAAAAACAAATCTTACCAAGGCAACAGCACCACTGGTAGTGGTAGCTATAAATATAAGTGAAAATAAAATCAAGATATATCATTCAAACAGCACAGCTGTATCTATCCAAGAGAAGGAAAGAAAAAATTGTAGAATATAAATTTTGCAAATTTAGAAGTGAGGTGAGCTGAAGTTAGAGTTAGGTGATCGTGCAGAGTTGCTCTATGAAGGTTAGCTGATATGTTTCTCCTGGGTTTTGCAGGGAAGATGAGAATGATGATAATAGCGTTTGGATTGCTACTGAGCATGACGTCCATAGGGGAATGCGGTAGGCCTGATGCTGCAGGAATCCTGGCATCGTGTAATCCGAGCGGATATTTGAATGGCAATTCCCACAAGTGCAATCAGGAACACGAGTCGGACTGCTGCAAGTCAGGGGAGCGATACCCACAGTACAAATGCTCGCCCCCTGTGACAGGCAGTACTCCAGCCAAACTCACTGTGAATGGGTTTCAGAAGGGCGAAGACGGAGGAGGGCCTTCCGAGTGCGAAAATGACTACCACGATGACAACGATCCGGTGGTTGCTCTTTCCACAAGTAATGTTAATAAGAAAATTAAAATTAAATAAATTATTTTATTAAAGTAATCAAATTTTCAGTCTTAAAACAAAAAAAGAATTAATAAGATAAATTATTATATAGAGAAACAATACAATATACATGTTAATATCAAGAAATAATTTACTTACATTATATATATCACAAGTAATGTTTAGATTAAGTTTCAAATTCAGGAACTTTTTAATGGGTTCACTAAGCTATTTTCTTTCAAATATTTTTAATAAAGATTGCATAATTCTCTTTCATCATCCACAAAAAATTTAAAGTATATTATTATAGCTAAGATTGTGTGCATTAAAATGGGGAGAGCATACAAAATTTCATGATCTTGATATAATTAATTTTATTGCTTAATTATGATATTTTATTCTACATAATCCTCAAATCTCCACAAAATATTTTTTCTTATCAAAACTGCATCCATTTTAAAATAAATGCATAAAAGGAAAATGATATTATTCCATCAATAAATAGTAACACCCAATAATCATATTTATTTTAGAAAAATAAGCTTGTATAGACAAAGCTATCACTTTTAACCATTATGAATTTACAATCTACATGGGACAAAAAAATTATTACTTCCTTCTCTTAAATCACTCAAATCTAAAGGAAAGATTGTGAATTTTAAAAATATATTCCATAATAAAAAAATAAAGACAAAATATATAGCATAGGTAATAAGGAACCAATAAAAATAGTAGAAGAAACTATCATTTTATAAAGAAAATCGACAATCTATATTTTTTTTATGATAGTAAAAAAGTAATACAAAATAAAATTATCCCCTCATATATATAAATAAAAATTATGCATATAAAAATATACTATTTTATTAGAGAGTTGAAATTAAAGTAGGTGACCTCATCTCTTCTTCTTTATTTTTGACCTCTTCCCCTACTACATCATCCTTGATATTAGTGTAGAGTTATTTATTTCCATCATGAGAAAAATCATCTTTGTAAATATGTAAGGTCATCTATCCTAGATCATTAGCATTTCTTGGTGGATTTCAATTATTTTTCTTTATTTATTTCATAATTACAGTTCTTGGATAAGATTTCATAACTATTATAGTGTAGAAAATTGTACCCCTTTCTAGGAGAAAGTACAACACGCTTATTTGGACCTATTTTGGTGACCCTTTCATTAATGCATTATCAAAATCTCATTAATAGGGCCCTAATATCCCTTTATTATGTATCCCAAGGCCTTTTTTACTTAATTTTGTTAATTCTCGACACCACAACCTGCATTGAATAAATGCTATGAATCAAATTAATGCCCCAACATTTAAGGAGTCCTGAAGTAATTAGGTGCCTTAAACTCAACTTTTGATATTTTTTGGTGGCATTTTAATATCTCACATTCAAATTTCACATGTCAACTTTCAAGATTGATAATTGGAAAATTAGATAGGAAGCCTATAAAACTAAGTTTCACATTCATTTTACACTAGAGAGAGAAGAAGCATGCTAAAAAAGAGAAAATTCATGTATGAGATCAAGTATTATAGAGAAAGGAGAAGCATTGAAAAGTGAAGTCTTGGAGCAACATTTGAGTTTTTTTTGTAGGTCTTCAAACTAATTTTGATATCAAGATCAAGCAGTGTCAAAGTGATGATAGATGCCTATAGAGGATCATGATGGATTCTAGGTTTTGGAAGATGCACAAGACATTCAACAAGGCCTAATGACTTGTTCCATAAGTGATTCCATCTTCTATTGTCAATCTACTTTCAGCCTAAGGAAGGTATAATCAAATTTATGACTTATTAAGGTGATTTCAGATCTCCTAAAGTAGGTCTTTATCATTGTGCATGTTTATTAGGGATCCTATTCTAATACACTTGAGTAGGGTTTCTTTGCATTATTAGTCTTAATATTAGAAAAAATTAAGGCTAGTATTACACACATTTCATGTTTCAAATCTATTTTCTTCATCAAGGTTTAATTACCAAACTTAGGGGTTTGACTAAGGAAAACCCCTATCCACCAATAAACAACAAATTTTTTTTTGCAAATTTTTCTTAGATCCGGATTTAGGAGTGGAGATATCAAGTTATAGGGAAGAATTTTAGGTCTCAGGCTTCAATCTCAAATTCAAAGTTTTCCAAAAAATTCTGCCAAGACCCATTCACCCTAGGGCTAATGAGTCCCTATTTAGCTTGCAGAAACAACAACTTTTGAAAGGTGCACAACATTTATTACTCTCTTTTTTTCAAAAAACTCTATTGGTTACTTATGTTTTATGCTAAAACTATTAGATCCACTTTATAGATTGTATTTTTTAATTGATTTTCTATTTTTTAATCTTTCTCCCCAAAGTGTTGTTTGGTCTAGACCCCCATCCTTGCAAAAAATGGAAATTTGTAGATTCACACTTTCACTTAATTCACCTTGAGGTTGATTGTCATTTCATTGTGTGGATGTCATTTCCTAATGAATTGAGGAAAGATAGGATCCATTTTCCCTCTTAGGACCCCTTTCTCTCTTTGGATCCACTTTTCCATTTTTGGAAACCCTAGGAACCCTCCTATTTTTCCTTATTTCATTTTGGTGAACCCAACCTTGTACAACAATATTCTAGAATTTGGAGTCCTTTTCACCCTAGATCCAAGTTTTGTAATAGATTTTATTAGGTTTTCATTAGTTGCATTACATTTAGGGTTCTTTAAATCTTGCATTAGTGAACATTGCATTTTTAGTTAAAATTTTCTTGTTTGTATTACTTAAAATCATTAAAAATGAAAAAATTGCATTAGATCTGAGTTGAGTTTGTATAGTACTTGAATTAGGATCATCATTCAATCATTTAATTTCAAAATTAGATTCATATTACATCCTAAAAATTGCCTCATAATCCATTATTTTGACCTTGATTTAACTTACATTTAGAGAAAAAAATCTAGAAAAATCTATTATAGACCTTCATGTTACAATCCATACATAGAGAACATATAGGATAAGCTTAGCATATGAAAATTTAAATTTAAAAAACCCTAATCTAGGACCCATTTTCCCTAGGGTGAATAAGTCCCTATATAGACATTTTCAACAAATTTCTTAGTGCTTTTTTTTTTTTTTTGCACTTCTATTTCTATTTCCAGATCTAAAAGTTAATTTTCTGAGATAGTTTATTTGAACATTCAATACATTGCTTATTTAGTTAAATTGTGTAACATTTTGGAAATCATTTTATTGCATATTTTAGTCAAAGTTAGTGTTATATTTCTGTTCTTTTCTTTCATTTTCAACATCATTGCATTATTAGCTATAGTAGTTCACATTTTGCAAACATTAGAAAAAAAAAAAAACATAAAACATAAAACAAAAGAACAAAAACTTGATGAAACTCTTGGAGAAAGCATAGTTATTTGATCATATCAAATCTCTTTTTCCAAGTTATCCTATCCCTCAAGCCCTTTAGTAGTGATAAATTTGATATGTTAGATGAAGCCCTTGATGAATTCATCTCACAAGGTTCATCCACTAAGGCTTTTCATAGAAAACCAAAAACATAGAGACATCAATGTAATCACACCTCAACTTATCCTTTACGTACCCTCACAACAACCTCAAGTTCAAAAGAAACCATGGCAATAGGAGATATCTTAAAATTTACAATATTTCATAGCAACCGAGTTATAATACTGTTGCTCATACATATAACACAAGGAACAATAGGAAACAACAAACCCCTCCCATTTCATTACTATTAAACCTCAAACCATCTTACCTATCACTCCTTGATGGCCTTCTCATAATGGAAAGTGTTCCAAGAATGAAGATATTGTTGCAAGTATAAAAGTGTTGTCACTGATGTCAATGGGTTAATTGGTTATCAACTAGTTGTTTTTTCATTAATGTCATGGATTCAGGTTATTGGCTATATATGTCAAGGATATTGAGAAAATTTTAATAAAGAAAGGTTGCAGGTGTTCAGTTGTTGCCCCGAGTTTTGCTCCAATATTTTCTCCTATATTCTTGTGGTTTGGATATGTTGATCATGGTTGTTGGAAGGTGATATATCATAATTTTGGGTTTTTGGATCATTGTATAATGTGAGTTATGTTCACCAGTTGTGAACTGTGTTTCTTATTGTATCTGGTTGAGGTCCAAGAGAAATGTAGTTGCTATAGATTTCTTCTTATTCAATTCTTATGACTTGTAGTTATGTAATTAAGGTGTTATGTTCATAATGAAGCTAATGTTGTTATCTAGAAGGATTGGATCATGCTAAGGTTGTGTGTGCTTAATTGACTTATGTGTTTTACACTAGTTTGGTCAACCTTATGTTTAGCACTACATTCAAAGCTTATGGAAATGTGTTGGAGCATGTGTTTGGGTTTCCCTCATTCTAATTCCATCTAAGAATTCTTTGGCACCAACCTAATTTGAATTTTTAAATACAAATAGTGTGTGGCCGACTTTGGATATGTTTCAAAGTTGAAGATGGTATAAATATAGGATGATATATTGGTGAAGAGAGTGAGAGGGCACGAATTCAAGTATGATAGATACAAGCTAGATGTGTAACAATGTGTATGTAATGAAAGTTTGGAAAATCAATGTGAAATCTAATTATCGAGTTTCCAAAAGTAGTGATTTAAAGGTGTACTATATCATTCATGGATGTTCGGAAGTGTGTGAGTGAATTGCATTGGAAATCTCTATTACATTGAGATTATTTTCTCTCTGTAGCTTATCTCTTCTATCTTCTTTGTATCTGTGTGGCAGTGATCCCTCTGAGTGGTTAACCCTTGTTGGGTAGTGAGTCTTATTCAGAGAGTGGGTCATGTTCTGGAAGTGAGCCTCTTCTAGTAGTGAGCCTTTGTAATCGGTTTTGTAATCAATGAGCCTTTGTAATCTTGTGTTATTGTGTGTGTGTGTGTTTGATGTTTTTCAGTTTCTGCTTTTGCACTTATAGATTTATCATGTTAGCAAAGTAAAGGATTTGTGATTGATCTAATATCTGGTGGAAGTTTTAAAGGTTTAATTTTTCATAATTGATTCACTCCCCTCTTCTTATTTTTCTTGTTCAACAATTGGTATCAGAGCAAATGCAGATCTATGATTGGTGGTTTGTTGTATTTAACTACTACTAGACTAGATATAATGCATGCAATTTGTCTTGTGGCTATATTTCAAGAAGATCCTAGAGAAACACATGTTGTTGTTAAGAGGATATTCATATATTTGAATGACACTCCAAATTTTTGCTTATGGTATCCTAGAGATATTGATTTTACACTAAGTGCATATACAGATGCAAATTGGGTTGGTTGTGTAGATGACATAAAAAGTACAAGTGGTGGTGCATTATTTCTTGGTTGCAAATTGGTGACTTAGTTAAGTAAAAATAAAGATTCAGTCTCTTTATCTATTACTAAAGCTAAGTATATTGTTGTTGCATCTCGTTGTACAAAAGTTTTGTGGATGAAGCAAACATTGAAAGATATCAGAGTAATGTATGATGATCCCATTTCTATCTTCTATGATAATACAAGTGTGATTAACATTTCAAAGAATCCATGGGAAAGGCATGGTAACCTAATCCTTAGCCTTGGACATGCAAGTACAAGGTCAGGGCCATGTCAAAAGAAATAAGTGAATTTGGCAATATGACTGACAAGTTTTTTTTAAGAATTTGTTTTTGAAATTAATAATCATTATAGATTAATATGTCTACTTTTCAAACACGTAATTTTTTTTATGATTGGATTATTTTTTCTATTTTTTAATTAATTTCTAAGGAAAAATGTCCATAAACTAGAAATTTCAAGTTTTCATATTATGTTAATAACTTTTAATTTTTTAATTTTCTTGTAAAAAAATTTATATCGTATTAATCTAAAAAAATCTTTCCACATTTTAAAAAAAACCAAAAATATTAGTTTAGGTCAAATTATGTTGTTCATACATGAGGTTTTTCAAAATCAACAAATTTTGGGACCAATAAATTTTTTTAAAAACATATTTACAAAAAAATAATAAAAATTATCCTCATCAATCTTCATTTTATCACACACCTTTCCAAAAAAAGAAAAAGAAAAATACTTTTATTTAGGTCAAATTATGGTGTCCATACACGTGCATGGTATGGTCTTGAAAAAATGAATTTGAAAAGTGGTATTTATACATGCCTATTAAAAAACATTTTTTTGTCATTTGGGTATTAGAATAAATTACATATTTAAAAACTACACTCAAAATATGAAATTTCATTTTACCAGAATTTTTAAAGACTCAATGTGTAAGTGCTTCAAATTTTCAGTCCAACTGTGACAAATTTTGAAAAATCAAGGAAAACACGTCCACTTTACGAACATTTTGTGGACCCAACTTCTTGCACATGCCCAAATCTATATTCATTTGTTAGATTTTCATAAATAATTATGTGGGAGATAAAAAAATTCATATAAATAGAAGTATTTTCCACCATATGAAACTAGAAGGTGATTTTAATATCAATTGAGCATCGAAAAGCAGAAGTCAATGCACCAAGAGAATAAGCAAATAATTTACAAGAAATTTCCAAGGAATGATCAAGATCATATTTG
>VDFB02013376.1:0-20673 GCA_007258455.2 Sequoia sempervirens | reverse complement strand
AAACCCTAATTTGGGACTAAATCACCCAACCTAGTGTATGAGTTCCAGTGTGCATTAAATTCAACATTTTCAGCATTTTAGGTGTTCATTCAAGTGCTATAGGTTTCTAGGTACACCTTTGTGTCTTCTCAATTTTTATTTTCTGATTTGCATTCATTTATAGGTCATTCATTTGAGTTCTACATAGCATTAAATTGCATCATTAGGTTTTTTACGTATTCACCTTTCTTTCCTTGCTAGCTTGCATGTAGTATTAGAGATCTCTAAGGTTTCCATCCAATGACTTGGAGGAAATAGGATAAAACCATCCAACAACCCAAACACAAACCATTTTTTTTTTTTTTCATTTTGGTGAACCTACATTTAGAATGCCTATTTTTTGATTTGGAGTGCATCATAATCATAATTGTTGTATGCATTAACATTGTATTAGGTTTTAAACTTAGTTAACCGACATCAAGGGTTCGGGTATGTGTAGGATCATGATGGGCCAAAAAGTGACAATATGATGGGTATGTGTAGGGTATATGGCTGATGAATTCTTTTTTTTACCCAAAATTGATGAAACGAAAAGGGTTTTTAAAGGATATTCTCAACTTTCACCAATATAAATTATGCTTTACTTTAAATTTAATAAATAATTACTATTCATTTTCTATTTGAATTATGACTAAAGTCCTAATTGAAAGGCTAATTGAAAAAATCTATATCTTTCAAACGATATCACATTTTTTGAATACAAATTAAAAATAAAATAAAAATAATGAAGTTTTGACCAAGTTAAGATGGTTAGACATATGAGTTTCTATAGTTTTTAACAGTTGTAATAAAAAATTCATAATTAATTATTTACCTGGAAACAAATTACAAAAAAATATGCATCACATTAGGTCATGAGTTATCTACTTATATATAAAATATTATAAGAAAATATTATCATTTTATTGTGGTTAGGGTGGTCAGACAGAAACCTACTTATTTTTTCCCTGAAATTTAAGTGCTACTGCATTGAAATTTCAAATTTTCACCAAATATATATATTTTTTAAATAAACCTAGTAGTTTAGAAGCTACATTCAATTTTCTATAGATTCTATTCTTACATATTTTTAAAATAATATAGATAACTTATTCAATTTTTTACATCAAGTTGCCGAACTCTAATTTTTTTGAATTTTTCGCCACTTAAGGGCCTATTTTTTCCAGGATGATCCTACACATACCTGTTCCTAAATCTTGCATTAGTGAAAGTGCTTAGATATTGCATTTTTGTCTCTTGCATCATTGAATTTCATCTAAAATTCACATTTGCACTTATCTTAGACATCATTTAAACCAGAAAACATAACAATCACTTAGAATTTTTTGAAATTTATGCAAAAACCCTAATATGGGACTCATACACCCCTCTAGGTGATTTAGTCCTAGTACAGGTTGTCTTTCCTAGTTTCTAAGTATTCTATGGTGAATTTTTTTCAACATTTAAATCCCTGAAAAAATCCCTGATTAGGACTAATATGCCCCTCTAGGAAATTTATTCTCGTTTCAAATCTTAAACTGCTTTTTCCAGCATTAAAAAATTTGTTTCTGTGTTTCTATTTTTTTTGTCAGTTATGTGTTTCAGTTTGTATATTTTTTGTTTTCTTCATTTCATTGCTTAATTTCATTTGAATCAGAATTAGAGCATAGTGTTTATGTTGTGTTCATTGCATCTTTCATTTCATTGATTGTCCCTAGCATGAGCTTTTCATCTTGGTTTCATATTGGTAATACTATTGTGAGATGAAGTTTGAGACTCATGTCATCTTGCAATAGCACAATTGTCGTGTATCTTGGATTATCTAGCTCTTTCACTACTAGTGTTGACACTAGTTCATTACATATGGACCATACCTTTGATAACTATTTACCTTCAAGTAGTGTGACAAATGTTGAAATAATGGTTGGTAGTATTCCAAAAGAAAACATAATCCAAATTCATGAAGACTTATCAAACCTACAAAATAAAATAAGTACTAAAAACATTTCAACCATAGTTATCCCTATCATAGATTACATGCATAGCATTATTGAAAGTGAAGATAGAGTTGATCTTGTGTGCAACATAGTTTAGATTTTTTTGAAATGTTTTACCTCAACCACTAGTTGTTCTTTACCTTTAGACAATGTCCAAAGCCAAAGAGGAATTAAAATTCCTCCTCCCACAACCATTGCCTCTATTCCTACCTATACCAATGCTCAAGTTACAACAACAATACAACCTACTACTAATGTCATTCTTCCTTGGTTATTTCCGCTATCATTCCTAGTACCTTTGTGGAATTGCACATAATGTCTTCTACCACCTTCCATCCCATGATAATTTTATTCACTACTCCCTTGAACACATATAAACCTCTACCATATTCACCTTTGTCTCAAAACAAAACCAATGACACCCTTATAAATCAACTTGTGCAAATAGTTTTATCCCTTCAAAATCAAGTTTTCACAATAAACCAAAATCAAAATGGGAAACCTACATACTATGTTAAAAACAATCCCTTATCCTTGGAGATATTGAGAATGTTGATGCCACAAGGTATAAAGGTGCCTATATTTGAGAAATATGGGGGGAAAGGAGATCCTTCTAACCATGTTTTTACTTATACTACCTTATGTAGTGACTTTATTCTTGAGGATAAGCTCCTAGCTAATATTTTTGCTAGATCCTTGAAGGAGACTACCTTAGAATGGTTTTCCTCATTACCAAATAACAAAATTCGTTCATTCAATGAACTTGTTGAGGCATTTATAAAAAAATTCCAAGTGCACATGAATCCTGAGATGACATTAGAAAATTTGATGAGGTGTAAGCAAAAACATGATGAAATGATTACTGACTTTATTTTATGCTACCAATCGCTTTATTCCCAAATCAATGTAAAGATTATTGACCCTCACCTTCAAAGGATGTTCATTGAGAACTTCCAAACCAAGATACAAGATAAGATTACCATGATAAAGTTCCCCTCCTTCATACACTTGTGTACTTCCCTTCATGATTATCAAAACTCAGTTAGTATTCTTGACACAAAATCCACCTCTAGCCATCCTGAGAAATTCAAATCCACATACCAAAAAAGTTATCAAGCTTTTCAAAAACATAATAAAGTCTTTATTCAACTAAATCCCCCTCAAAAAATAAATCAACATGTTGATACCCAAGTAGCCGATATAAGGAAGATGCCTTTTGCATTTGGGGATCTGAAAAGGAAATTCACTCCCTTATCCAATACCCTCCATAAAATAATGTCACAACTTTTAGAACAAAAAATGATTACCTTGCCTCCTATTAAAACTCCTAATCTTAGTAAGCCTTTACCTCCAAACTTTAAATAAAATTATTATTGCCATTATCACCAAAAATTTTACATGACATAGAACATTGTAAGCATCTTAAACATCTTGTACAAGATCTCATTAATTCTAGTCAACTTTCAATTGGAGGTACGTTACTGGTCAAGGAAATAATTTTGTTGCCCTTCCCAACCAAAACATGCAAATCTCTACCAAACCTATGCCAAAACATAATACTTCATTTGAAAAAGCTTCAAAAACTACAAAGAATGATGTGATGAATGTTGACACGGATGATGAAAAAATGGATACTATTGAACAAGATCTTATGGATACTAGTCCTATGAATATGGATACTATTAAAAATGGTTTAATTGTGTTGATCGAATCTCAACCTTTTAAGAGAAAAACTAAGAAGCCTCTTGACATTTCTTTCCCATCTAAAGATAGAATTAGAAATAAACCTAATGGTCATCTTTACATAGCCAATTGAATCAATGATAAGCCCACTAATGGGATATTAATTGATCCCATATGTGAAGAGAATGTGATCATCTAGGAATTCTTACTTGTGCATGAAATATATTGAGAAACATATGATAAATTGAAAGCATGGATAAAGACACATAATGGTTTTGCTTTTGCTACAATAGGATCAATCACCCTTCCTTTACAAATAGGACCAAAAAAATTAGATGTCTCATTCTCCATCATCTTGACATCGAATCAATTCCATGTGAAGCTTGGTTACCCATGGCTATGCTCCATGGAAACCATCCCATTGGTTGTGCATAAGTGCTTAAAGTTTCCCTTTGATAATGAAATTTTCACTGTACACCATAGTGGTTTTAACCCTTTTTCTTCACATGGAAAAATTTCATTAGATTTCCTTTTCTCTGAACCTATGAAACCTATTAAACCTTGAGAAGACTTCTTTTTCAAATCCTATCCAAATTTTAAGGTAAAATATATAGAAAAACTATCCATTACAAACATGCCTCAACCTATGATTGATCCTACCATCCTTGATGAAACCCTGATTAAAACTAAAGGCATTCCAAAAAACCAAGACCAACCTAAGATAGATCCTTTTCTTATTTCCTACAAAAGACCAAGAGACAAAGAAAACAATCTCGTCATGCTTCCTATGCTAAATAAAGTTTAGAAATATAAAGAGAAAGTGGTTGAACAAACTTCCATGGTTCCCCTTTTTCCTCTCCTTAGGGAATGAAAGAAACCTATTGTTGATAAACCTACTCCTACACAAACACAACTTGAAAATCTTAATAAAAGAAACATAAATTCTAGAGAGCATAGGCTTAAACATTGTGCTCTTTCTCGAAGGTTAAATGAAGAAAACAATATAGAAAATAAAAATCCAAACTTGATTGAAGGAATACACGATGAGTCTCCCTCTTCACTACAACAAAAAGATCCTATACCACAACAGAAGCTTATCCTTCTTTAGACATTATCATTCAACCTCCCATTGTGATAAAATTGGAGGATAAGGATGAGGTTTCTAAAATTGATGAAGAAGTGTACAATGAAATGAATACATTATTTTCTTCTTCTATGAGATTAAATGATAATTCCCATAGGAAGAGTGTTGAACTTGGTTATAACCCTAGTTTGACACCTGCTATTGTCCCTTTGGCTAATTTTACACCTTCTATATTCGATGAACACAATTGGGATATTGATGAACTGTTAATGGGTTGACTTGCATGTGCCTTACTAGTCTTTTGCATTATTTTCCTTTCATGTTTTGTGTGTTGTTGCATGTGTGTAATATAATCCCCCATACTATTATGTTTGTTGTATATCTCTCTTTGTGACATTTTTCTATTTGTATCTACATTGTTCTATATTTCATAAACCTTTTCTTGTGTTTTCCTTTTGGGGATGACACAAGGCATCGGGACATTCATGTCTCTTCCATGTTGACCCAAAATCTTTTTATTTTTATTTTTCATGTTTCTTGTGTTTTCCTTTTGGAAATAATGCAAGGTGTTAAGATATTCATCTCTCTTCCATGTTGACCTAAAAGATTTTTCTTTGTTTTCACTCTCTTTGTGTCATTCTTCCTATTCCATGAGTATTTGGGGAATGATGATAGTTCTGAGCTCTCCTAAAAATATTTTATTAAGAACATACTGACCCTGAACTCATGGATCCCTCATGTAATTGGAATTTTATTTTGGGGGAAAACCCTCTTCTCTTTCTCATTATGCAACTTTATTTGGAAACATACGACATGGCATAGGGATTTCCAACTAAGCTCTCATGTCCTTTTTATTATTAGCATTTATCATTTTATATTTTAAATTAATTTCTCACACATGATTTTTAGTAATATCTTTAAAGTTGGGCCATACATTGGAATTATTATTTTGCATTTCATGTTTCATTATATAGTCTTCTTACTTCATGTAATGTGTCTTTCACTTTGTGGTGAAATTATGTGTGATGTCCCTCAAGATCATGCTCTCTCTTAGCATATTACATTCCTCTTAGTGGCTTGATGAAACACACTACATCCCCTAAGTTGTGAATATTTTATTCTTTGATTGGTCCTCTCTTGAGACATTATGTTTAATGTTCCCTGAGTTAAGACCTTTCATGAACTAAGAAAGACTCCTTTGAACGTGCCTTACACTTTTAACATTTTTTATTATATGGCCAACTTGCATAACACACTTTGCTTTCCAGTGGAGCCATCTTTTTTGTTCATGAGTTTCAAGCATATGAAGATTTTCTTGCCTCATGAAGCTCAAAATTCATTTATGTGTGGTGCCTTATCAAAGTTATCATGAGGTATAGCTTTGGTCTACTTGAATGAGAAGCCAAACTTAGGCATGAATTTTCCATAGCCACTTGCTTGTCTGTGTGATTTCATATCATCTACATGTGTATCCATCTCACCCTTTTGGATGCTCTCCCAACGAACAACCTGAAGTTTCGTTGCCTCAGAGTGCACATGCATTTTTTTTTCAAACAAACAAATTAGATCTGATCCACAACATGTGGGATAAATGTTTGAAGCTTGATCTACCCCTTTTTTTTCTGTTTTCCTTTCTCTTTGTCTTTGCTAGTGTATGCTTGTGCCTTGTTATTTCTCCTTACATTGTTTTTCATGTGTCTTCTTTTGTGTCTATGTTGGTTTGTCATAGGATCTTGATCTTGGGGGCTTGTGCAACCCTCTCAATCATTTTCATCCTATCTCAATAGCATTGGTTCATTTGAATCTCTCTTGATGCGACTTTAGCTACTTTAGTGTGACTCTAAAACATGTTTCTCCTCTCACTAAAGTGGGGGCTAAATGTAGTGTAGAAAAATGTATCCCTTTACATTTTCACACTTATTTGGGCCCTTGTGAACTAAATGGACATAATTCTACCTTATTTAGGGTGTTGTAAATTTTTTTCTTGCATTTTCATAGTGATCTATTTTTTTATTAATTAATTTGGCCTTTTTATGCCTTATTTGGCTTTATTTTAAATTCACGAGCCTTAATTAATGCATCTTTCCAAGGATAATCTTGACATAAACCAACATCCAATCATAATTTATGTTTTTTTGGATTGTATGGCCCAGATATAGTTATATGGGACTCATATGCAACCTTGGACATATGGATCCCACTTAGGTTTTGAGGCCCTGATCTGGATTTCACATTAATCTAATCCTTTCTTGAAAAATGTGTCTCAAGATTAGCCTAATGGGACTCATATGCTATAATTTGTGTATGAGTCTCACTTAGCTTATACCTAAATTAAATTCAAATTATTTGTGGGATTTTATTCTCCTGGATCTAATGTCGGCTTATAGTGTTGTAATTTTGGGAAATTTGGCATAAACATGTATTAATACAAGGTTATTTCACATGTTTTCTCCTAGAAACTTGAGTATTCATGCATTATAGAAAATTTGAGTTCACAAGAGAATTCAAGATTCTACAATAGAATTCAAGAGCCTTCAGGAATTGATTATCAAGTGTTTTGGAGCATTATTCAAGTACCAAGCATCATGTCAAAGTCATCATGCATCATGTTTATAATTTTTGAGCTAAAATTTGTGATCTAGTGTTTTATGATTCAAGCAAGCATTGAAGTCAATATCTACTACATTGAAGAAAGATTCAAGATCGACATTCTTTATAGAAATTTCATACATGTTTGAATCATCTTATTCAATAGTTTGGTGAGTTACAACATTACATATTTGTTCATTCATCATTCCTCTTTTCCATTTCATTTAATTTCAAGGTTTTATTACCAAAATTATATTTGACCAAGGAAAATCCCTACCCACTAAGAAAACAACATTTTCCCCTCTCTTTAATTTGTGATTTGTAGACCTAAGTTTAAGATACTTTGAAGACCAAGATTTAGAGAAGTATTCAAGTTGCCAAAGTTTTCACCTTGTTCACAAGATCACTAAAAGACATCTATAGAGAAAAATTTAGCATTTTAGACCCAAAAATTAGGATTGGAGGAAAGTGTAGACATTGAAGACTAGATTTAGATCTTGATCCAAAAAATCCATGGAAGATTGATATGCCACTTCTAGAGTGAGTCCTAGTACAGTCATTTTTCCATATTTCAAGATTTCTAGACTTGTCACTACTAGATTTCTATTCCTACCTAGAAACCCTAATCTGGGACTAAATCCCCCATCCTAGCATATGAGTACCAATGTGCATTAATTTTATCTTTTTTATCATTTCAACTCTTCATGCTAGCTACAACAGGTTTCCAGGTGCACCTCTATGTCTTCTAATTTTTTTGTTTTGATTTACATTCATTTCTAGGTCATTCATTTGAGTTCTACATAGCATAAAATTGGATCATTAAGTTTTACATGTTACTTGTCTTTCCAATCCATAGCTTGGTGGTCAACCCCTCTTTAGTTTCTAAACATACCCTAGGAAAACCTTAAGCAAATCTCTTTCCCTCATTCTATCCTTGGATTGAGATCTCTAGGGTTTCCCTGAGTGAAACTCTAAGGAAATAGGATAAAACCTTCCAACAACCCAAACATAACTCATATTTTCTTCATTTCATGGGGAACTGGATTTTTTTATTCCTCCAAATATTTCTCTTTCCTTACCTACTTCTAGTGAGGACAACGGGCTTACTCAAGATTTCCTTGTGGCTAACTTTGTTAACAAAGAGGATATGGAATCTTTATTCCATGACAATGTTTGTGTGCTAGTGATATCCCATTTTGATTTAAATGGTGCCCTACAAGTTGAGAGTTTTGAATCAAAGTGGTATTTATAAAAAATATGGTAATTTTTTGTTCCCCCATATGGAAAACATTTTTCCCTCTAAGAAAGCACAGTTGGTTACCCAGTTGGATCAATAGTCACACTCTTCTTTCCCTTTTTCTTTTGCAAAGAAACAACTACATGTTTATTTCCTTGCTTTGGTTTTTAACTTAAACTCAATGAATAGTCTTATCTTGGTTTTTAGAAACTAGATTTCTTACCCATTCCTCAAGGATGACCTTGGGGAGGAAGATTGCAGCCAAATCCAAACCAAATAAAAAAAGACAAATAAGTCAGATGTTGGAGGAGGAAACAAAGTGGGTAGGCCACCTCTGAAGGAGTTAAGGAACAAAGACACAACATGAGATGTTGCTTCAAGAAAACATAAAACTTTTGACTCCATTTTTGGGAACAAGTCGGCAAAGAAATTACTTAAGGGGGGTTTCCCCTTTGGTAATCGGTATCAAGGTGATACTGCTTTACCTCAGTTTGTAATGAAGTTAATTTCTCAAAATATACGGGATTTAAATGGACCCTATAAAAATATTTTAAAAATATGCTTAATAGATCTAAAACTTTATATCATCTTAATAGAGGAAACTAAAATGAAGGAGGATACTTTTGAAAAATCTATTAGATGTTTTTGGCATAATGTTATTTTTTCTGTTAGTGATTTTCATGAGGCGCCGAGTTTGATTGCTACTTGCTCAAACCCTACTAGAATTTTTGGTTCCTTTGGTTTTAGATATAAAAATTAATTGATGGTATCCTTTGAAGATAAGGCTACTTATATTTTAATGGAATTTAATAAATATCAATGGTCTTAATATGAACCTAGATAGAATTTGTCTTTGGGAGATGTTAGAAATCAAAATTAATAATAGAAAGGATGACTTCTAGATGTTAGGGAAGAACCTTAACTCTCCATTGTATCCCTCAAAGAAGCAAGGAGGATTGGATGATTTCTTAGAAAGCATGTTAGATTTGGTAGGATTCATTAACTCTATGGGCCTTATGGATATTCCTCTCACTGGTACATTGTTCACCTAGTTGAATAGGCAACTCAGTAACTACCTTATTCAAGTTAAAATAGACCAATTTATTATTTCTTCAAATTGGAGTATTTTTTAGGACCTCTCTCTTAGTTATCTCTCGAGAATAGGCTCAAGTCATAGCACTCTCCTCCGAAATTGGGATGAAAAAGTGGTGAAAGGACCTTTCCCTTTTGAATATGAGATAATGTGGACACTGCATCCAGATTTCAAAACCTTAGTGGATTGTTGGTAGAATGAGCCATGTACTAGTACCCCTATGTTTTTTTTAGTGAGTAAACTAAACAAAGTCAAAGACCATGTAAAAATATGGAGTAAATTATCTTTTGGAAATATTTTCCATAGTAAGAATTCCTTGAATCTCAAGTTAAAGGAAATCCAAGAGAAAATCGAGCATGGAGAAACTAATGAAACTATTTGCAATGAAGAAAGGGAGCTAAGAATATAATGGTTTAAAATAAAATAGAAGGAAGAAGTTTTTTGGAAACATAAATCTATGATACAATGGCTATCGGAAGGAGATAAGAATACTAAATATTTCCATAACTCAACCCTTAAACATGGAAGTAGAAGTAGGATAAGATTTTTAAAAGCAACTAATGGAAAAATTTTGTACAAAGAAGAGGAAATTTCCAATGAAGCGATCTCTTTCTTTTCAAATCTTCATGCTATGCCAAAGGTAGATTTATTTTGCATTGAACACCTCTTGTAGGTAATCTGAGAAGTTGTTGTGAGATAAGGGGAATTTTTTACTCATGAGTCTCTTCATTCTTAAGAGAATCCTAGTGAGCAAACTACCCTTCACCACCTCAATACTAGTTGAATGAAGAATTTGCAGAGAAACTATAAATGGACTAATTATTATACAAGACTGCTATAGGGTTTGAAAGAGCAAGGTTTCTAGAGTTTTTCCTCCAAAGGAAGAGCTCTTGAACAAACAACTACAATGTAGAATTAGGATGTGAGTATGCCACACAAGAGTCCAAAGGACCTATTGGTGTCTCGAGCAATAGAGAACTCAAGACTTGGATAGAAAGACTAGAACTTCATTTCTTAACATATAATTTGAGGTTTGTTTAATAGAAGAATAAGATAGGAAACAAAAAGCAAGAGTAAGCACAAAAAGAGTTAAAAGAGGACTTACAAGTATCCAGTTGTTTGAATCCTTCCTCCAAGATTTTCCTTGACAACCTGCACACAAGAGAAACGAGGAAAAATGTTGGGGCTATTTTGGTGCTTGCTACAATCAAACCCCTATTTTGGTTTTCCCACCTCCATAGAAAAATAAATATATAGAGGGAGTAATCAAAATAGATTAAAGGAAGTGGTGAAAGCAATCCCTGCTTTAGGAGAGGGTATGTGTGAGATCATGATGAGCCAAAAAGTGGCAATATGATGGGTATGTGGCTAACAACTATTTTTTTACCCAAAATTGATAAAATGAAAAGGGTTTTTAAAGGAGATTCTCAGCTTTCCAACGATATAAATTATGGTTTACTTTGAATTTAATAAGTAATTATTATTCATTTTCTATTCAAATTATGACTAATGTCTTGATTGATAGCTGATAGAAAAACATCTATAGCTTTCAAATAGATTATCACATTTTTTGAATCAAAACATGTGTCACATTCTATGCTTTGCATACTATAGGATTAAAAAAAATTTCATGAAGTTTTGACCAAGTAATGGTGGTCATATATGTGAGTTTTATTATTTAAAAAAATTGTAATAAAAAATTCATAATTAATTATTTACTTTGAAAAAATACAAAAAAATGCATGCATGGGGCATGAGTCCTCTACTTGTATATAAATTCTTATAAAAAAATATTATCATTTTATTGTGGTTAGGGTGGTCAGACAGACACCTACTTCTTATTTTTTCCCTGAAATTTAAGTACCACTACATTAAAATTTCAAATTTTCACCAAATAGATTTTCTTTTTTAAACAAACCTAGTTGTTTATAAACTACATTCAATTTGCTACAAATTCTATTCTTACAGATTTTTGAAATAATATAGATAACTTATTCAAATTTTTATGTCAAGTTTCCTAACTCTGATTTTTCTAAAAAAATTTGCCACTTAAGGGCCTATTTTTTCTATGATGATCCTACACATACCCAAGAAGAACCCACACCACTATGTAGTAAATGAACAAAGAGATCTAATCTATTGGAAAATAGATAAGAGAAAGAGAGCATTACCAATAGGCCTTGACCCCCTCTTGAACACATAGATGCATCATTGAATTCTTTCTAGAGAGTGTTGGCTATTGGAGGGACCTAAATCAAAAAAGTTTCACTTGTAGAAGTTCTATTGCAAAGAGTGGAAGAAGCTGAGAAGTGAAGTGAAGTTGAGAAGAGATCCTTCAATGAGAGAGAACCCCCCCCCCAAAAAAATGAGAGCTAAAAGGGAGTTTTATTGCATGCATAGGTGGAAAGAGGTGTTACATCTGAGAGCCTAACTGCAAAGGCACATGTCAAGATCCAGGATTTGAGATTCCTTGTTTCAAACCCAGAAAACCACCAGGACACTAGTGCACCTCACAAACATCCATGCACCTTGTAGGTGTCCAAAATTCTAGTTTTTGATAAATGGGTCGACAAACTACTACCGTTTCAGCATTGGAACACATGGAGTTGGAATCATAAAATTTTACCCATGAGGCTCCTGCCATAAATGTGTTTAGGTTCATAAATCCAGGAAAAGTGGTTAAAATGTGAAATTGTCCCTAGGTACAATTTTGTGACATTACATTTTTTTCCCCACTTAAGTGGGCTCGATTTTGGAAAAGTTAGACACACTAAAGTAGAAAAGAGAAAATTCCACCAAAAATTAGAAGTTTTATGGATTTGCATGCCAAAAAAGGTACTACAGAGGTCAAGCCAGTTGATACGAAACATGCCCCCACTGATCGAACTCAGCGAGAAATACGTGTGTCATGAAAAATCACATAATTTTTTGTTCTGTAAAAAGTTCAGTCCTAAAAATCAAAAGAAGCTATAATGACGAGAAGAATGATTATTTTACCCCTCCTATGTTTTCCCTTAGCTATGTGGGGTAAAATTAGGAGAAATTAGGGAGCCAAAAACTCAAGAAAAACTAGGCCCCGTGGGGCCTATATATACCATGGTAGGCACCTAGAAGGGTCATTTTCACTATTCATTATGAATATTTTGTTGAATTTATTGAGAGAAAAATCAGAAAAAGGCTAAGAAAATGAGAGTATGAGGCACCTAGATTGGATTAGTTATGATCCCACATAGCTGAGGGTCTTGAGGTGAACTAGGTAGGCCTCAAAACCTCTTCATTTGTGTATTTTTAATCATTTTAGCTAGTTTTTAGATGTAGAGTAGCTTTGGCATCTTGGATGTGCACATGCTTCCTTTGTGTGCACTAGGATTATCATCACCAAGAAACATTGTCATCCTGGCACCTTCAATAGTCGATTGAGACATTGGTGTAATGCACAGATGTTTATGCGATGTGAATCTATCCCCCAATATCTTAATCTTTTTTGAGAGTGTTCTTAGCAGGCTATGTTTTGACTTAAAAAATTTCATTTTACGTAGGACTACCTTGAGATCAAGGAGCATCTTGGTGGGTGGGTGCTTCACCTACTTAGAAGGCAGGGGGACTATCTATTAGATGACAAGGTTACACACCTACAACATGTTGGTCTCTGGCACATGTACACTATGCCAGAGATGTTATACCACAACATGATGCTAATGGTCGTGATCGAGAAGTGGGATGCCACCACATCAAGCTTCTAGTTACCAAATAGAGAGATGACCATGACACTATAGGATGTCTACAACAACCTTGGCCTTCCCATCCATTGCTAGCGGGTGGAGTTCGATAATATGTGTTTGATATGAGAGAAATCAGAGGGTGTTCACTACTACTCCAACTAGATGGAAAATAGGGATTGGACTAGGTAGATTTACACCCAATGGTTCAAGCAAGCCCATACAACTACACCCATATTACACTAGGTCATGGTGGTCATTGTGGCCATAGGAGTCACCATAGACGGGTGAAGCTATCACCTGTAAGGGGGCCTCATCCATACCATTTTTGAGATGGTGGAGGATCATATGGTGTTTGCATGGGAGTGCAACATGCTTGTGCATCTCTATCATAAGTGAAGGAGCTACATCCATTACAAGTACAAAAGCCTCACCACATGCACACTACTATAGGTGTGGGATTTCACACACATCACTCTCACAAGGAAGAAGGGCTATCCTTGAGTGTGGGATTATACAGTGCCCTTGGCTCACATGTATGAGCTTGTGTGGTAGTGGCACCATGGAGATCTATAGTTTTGGCCATTATATTTTGATACATTGACAATATATCAAATTAGATAGAGACCCCATAGGCTATTCTGTTGGGTTGATGATTACAGATTCCTTCAAAACCTATAGCGTGAACATTTTATTTTGGGTTGCACAAATTTTGTGATTATGCCATACTACCAAAGCTAAATTATGCAGCAACATGGTCACATTTAAACCATTCGCTTGATAGTCCACACATACACCCAAGTTGTTCGAAGTGTTGTATAACTAGGGGACTATTTATGTCCCACAATTACAAATGCCATACTTTTGGATGAAAATGTTGATGATCAAGATCTATCTACAATGGTTATGGTAGATAATGTAGGGGTTCAGAGGGGCTTTCCAACATGGTGGGTAGCACACTTTCCAACACCGATATTTATGATGGATGCCTCGATGGTGGATTTTAGCCTACAAGGGGATGCACAACTAGAACCACTAGGGAAGAGATGGAGGGCTCAAAGTGGTGAGGGAGGGCAAGAGTAGCAATAGTAGGAGGAGCCTCAATAAGAGAAATATGACTAGGCTGAGGTTAGAGTGGCATCACCAACACAAAGGTAGTAGCAAAGGATTTCCTCTCCTATAGTGGCTATCCTAGTTTCATTGGTTTCCCTAGTACCACTCCTTATCCCAATGGAATCCTTGATAGCACCTAGGGAAACTCATGATGTTGGTGATGTGAGGCCTAGCACCCCTCCTCCTCCTAATCCATACTAGGAATGAGGGGATCTAGGTATAGCAGTCACAATATGTAATTTAATTTTAGTACTATTAGTTTTCATATCATGTATATATATATTTTTATTTTTAGTTTTGTATCTATCCATCTCATGATAGTAATATTCTTCATCTCTTTGTGGTTGTAGTGGATACACAGGGATGGACTATATTTTTTTTCTAGTGCATATAAGAGGTGGCCCATACTGTGCCTATCAAGGGGCAGTCCTAGACTCTTATCGGCTAGTTTCAATGAGGTGTCATGCCAATATTTTTGAGTTGGTATCCCACCTTAGGACTACCTATGAGGAGGCGTAAGTGGAGATTATGTAGAGGACCACGAATGACACTACTCTATTAGGATAATAAGATCAGCTATCAAGGGAGCTAAGGATAGAACTAGTTAAGCAAGATCTAGCCATGACAAGGGATAATGGTGTTGAGTAGGCAAATGATGCCCTACAAATCCATTGATGACCTCATGGAGCAACCAACAATAGTGATCCTAGTAGGTGATTAGAAATTGCAGGAGGATCTCATCCAAGCCCATGTTCATATTTCCTCCATTAAGGGAGAGATGAGGGGGATGCATGTGTCCATGTCCATCTCATGCTCACATTGCACCCAATTGATCTCCATTATGCAATCTTGACCCTAGATACAACCATAGCTAGAGCATAGGGCTCTGGGAGCCATAGGCCTAGGGCTTAGAGAGCCTTTTTTGTACATCATTTTTGTAGTCATGACATATATTTTGTAGATTATTTTTTAAGTATAGACACTGATAAACATATACAACAACCACTCATTTTTTAACGATAGTGGCATGATACATGTACACGACATTGATATTTATATGTATATACACATGAGATGCTGATTCTAAAATTATGGCATTCTTTATGTAATGTGTATGTCCCTTACTTTCATGTATGTTCATGCTATGGATTTTATATATATGAATGTATATCTAGAGTAGATGCTATCATGATTTAACAAACACACATCGATGTATGTTAATTAAATATAATGATGATCTAATTTCCTAAAAAGATGTAATGTAATGTATAGGTACACAATATAGTAAAAAAAATGTATGTATGTCTCTCTCACACACACATGTGGTTGCATTACAACAAAAAAAAAATCACAATATGTTAATGAAGGAATGTCAAAGTATGCAATGTTACAACCCTTAAAGAGTAAGAATTGCACATGTGACACATAAATACTACACATAGTATCGATGAAGATGGATTTAACTAATAGGTTCTCTTATAGGAATCCCATCCATGGATGATAACCCATAAGCACTTGAAGCATACACGAAGATTATAATGTAAGGGCTTAGCCAATTAGGACTAAAGTTTCCTCCTTGATCAGGTGACACATTTACATTTCTCTAGTTCTCATAGAAAGATAGACCACCTACCTTGAAAGTCCTAGGGAGTACATTTTGATTATATTGTCTAGATAACAATCGTTGATAAACTTTAAGATGGTCAAGGGATTGCAAGCGATGCTCATCAAACATCTCAAGATAATGAAAATGATTAAATTGGTAGGTCTTGTCATTAATTAATCTTTTACAAGAAACCCACAATGATGGAATTTCCAACTCTAAAGGAATGATAGTTTTGGCACCATTCACGAGGTTGTAGGGTGTTGTTCTTGTCATCGTATGAACAATTGTGCAATAGGCCCACAAAGCATATGTTAATTGAAAATACTGATCCTTACCATGTTTGTTTACTTTTTTATGAAGAATGAGCTCAAGAGTCTTATTATATGCTTCCACTTGGCCATTAGATTGTAGATAATATGGTGTAGAAAATCTATGTTGAATGTGGAACTTCTCCAGGAATTTCATTACTTCCTTGTTCTTGAATGGTGTGCCATTGTCAAAGACAAGTGTAGAAGGAAATCCAAAGAGAGAAATGATGTTATTTAGAAAGAAGCTACAAATAGCTTCAATTTTCGTAGATTGAAGTGGGATAGCTTCAACCCACTTCATGAAGTCATTTGTGGTGGTGATAATAAAGGTGTGTCCTTCAAAAGGAGGAGGTGATATCTTTTCTATAATATCCAACACCCATTTGAAAAAATGTAAATGATAGGTTTGGTTTTGTAACTCTTGTGCAGAAGTGTGAATGAGATCACTATTTTTTGACATTGTGGGCACTTCGTAACAACATCAAAAGTGTCTTGTTCCATCATTTTCCATAGGTACCCCATGTGGATCAATTTTTCACACCAGGGATTTATCACCAAAGTCTCCACCCTCAGAACCTGAGTGGGCTTCTTTAAGGGATAGTGGTATTTTTTCTTTAGTGAGACATCAGAGAAGAAATCTATTTTAATATTTATGATAAAGGAGTATGTACGGGATCATCATGGAAAAAATAGGCCCTTAAGTGGCGAAAAATTTAGAAAAATTAGAGTTAGGAAACTTAACGATTTTTTTTGAATAAGTTATCTATATTATTTCAAAAATATGTAAGAATAGAATATGTAGCAAATTGAATGTAGTTTATAAAATACTAGGTTTATTTTAAAAAAGAAAAAATCTATCTAGTGAAAATTTGAAATTTCAATACAGTAGTACTTAAATTTCAGGGAAAAAATAAGGTGTCTATCTGACCACCCTAACCACAATAAAATGATAATATTTTTTTATAAGATTTTATATTTAAGTAGAGGATTTATTTCCTGATGTTATGCATATTTTTTTGTAATTTTTTTCCAAGTAAATAATTAATTATGAATTTTTTATTAGAAGTTTTTAAAAATTATAAAAACTCGTATGTCTGACCACCTTAACTTGGTCAAAACTTCATGAAATTCATTTTTTTTAATACTATAGTATGTGAAGCATAGAGTGTCACACATGTTTCAGATTCAAAAAATGTTATACTGTTTGAAAGCTATAGATGTTTTTTCAATTAGCCTATCAATCAAGACTTTAGTCGTAATTCAAATATAAAATAAATAATAACTATGTATTAAATTCAAAGTAACGCATAATTTTTATTGTTGGAAAGCTGAGAATCTCCTTTAAAAACCATTTTCATTTCATCAATTTTGGGTAAAAAAAAGTTGTCAGCCACATACCCTACACATACACATCATATCACCAATTTTTGGCCCATCATGATCCTACACATACCCAAAGATCATCCAATAAGACAACATAATGGACTTAAAGCTTTCGTATACAAGTGCGATCATTTTTTGTTGCATCATTAGGAAAATTTACATTCTTCAGATAGTTGTACATGTTAGAATACCATTCTTTGGAGTCCATGTGAAAACACACAAGAGCATTGGATTTAGGTTGATAAGAAAAAGTGGAAGACTGAAGAACATGAACCATGAAGTAGTATTCTTTCATATCCTTATCTAAAGGTGCTAGGGAGGTGGCACTCACCATAGAATCCACATATCATTTTTCCTTCCTAGGGACACTATCTATTGTGAAAGAGGAGAATCTATTAAGCAAAGAAAAATCAAAGGCTCGATATTCAGAAAACCTCAAAGTCACCATGTATACAAAGATGTTTTATCTTTAGCATGATCGTGGAATGCAAGCCAACAAAAAAGGACTTTTTACTCAACAATATTGTTGGTGCAAGGGAAGTCTAATATAAAGGAGAGAGGGACTGACTTACCTTGAGGCCAGATTAAAACTCTTCCCACTCTGGAGCCAGTCTAATATCTCAATCCATCAAAATAAATATTCCATACAAGGTCATGATTGATTACAAAAATATTCTCATAAGGGAATAAGTCTGAACTAGGGAAGGAGCAAGGTGAAGGAGCATCTACCAATTGATCAACAAGCACTTGACCTTTTATTTATTTCTAAGTAACAAACTTTATGTCAAACTCAAAAAGCAACATTACCCACTTCGCTAGCCTCCTAGAAAGGTGGGAACTAGAGAAGAGATGCTTTACAAGATCACTTTTCACAATAACATGTGTTTTAGCATGAAGAAGATAGTGTCTTTAATTCTATGTCACAATGATAAGAGTAATACATTTCTTATCCATGGGAGAATAAAAAGTTTCATAATTAACCAACAAACGACTAATGTAGTAGACCACTCTTTCTTTCCCATCATCATCATATTGAGCCAATAAAGCTGCCAAGGCATATGGTGATGTGGCAAGGTAATGCAAAAAGGGTGTATCCTACATTGTCTACATTAATAAAGGAGGATTTTCCAAATAAGTTTTTATTATTTTGAAAGCTTCCTAGCAATCACAATCCCATATAAATTGAACATCCTTTTTAAAAAAACAAGTGAATGGAAGGGTACGGTCAGCCAATTGAGATATTAATCTATGAATCATTTGAATTTTCCTTTGTAAACTCTATAGCTCAGTAAAGTTCCTAGGTGGGGGCATGATAACAATTGCATCAATCTTATTCATGTTGAATTTAATTCCACGATGAGAAACTATGAATCCCAAAACTTTACCTATGTCTACATTGAAGACACACTTTAGAGGATTGAGCTTCATCTTATAGAGTCAAAGTATTTAAAAAATAAGACGAAGGTTCCCTACACGATCTTGAAAGGTTAGGGATTTTTACAATATATCATTAACGTAGTCTTCTAGAATCTTATGAATGAAGTCATGAAAGATTAAGGTCATTTCCCATTAGTAAGTTATTCTTGCATCCTTTAGGGTATGTGTAGGATCACGATGGGCCAAAAAGTGGCAATATGATGGGAATGTGGCTAACAAATTTTCTTTCACCCAAAATTGATCAAACAAAAAGGGTTTTTAAAGGAGATTCTCAGCTTTCCACCAATATAAATTATGCTTTACTTTGAATTTAATAAGTAATTATTATTCATTTTCTATTTAAATTATGACTAAACCAATTGATGTTGGATTGAAAACATCTATAGCTTGAAAACATCACATTTTTTTGAATCCAAAAATGCATCACATCTCTATGCTTCACATACTATAGGATTAAAACACAAAAAATTAATTTCATGGAGTTTTCACCCGTTAAGGTGGTTAGACATACGTAGCTTTTATTATTTTTCAAAATTTAAAACAAAGTTCATAATTAATTATTTACTTGGAAAAAAAAAATTACAAAAATATGCATCACATTGGGACACATGAATTTCTTACTTATATTCAAATATTATAAAAATATTATCATTTTATTATGGTTAGGTGGTCGACAGATACCCACTTCTTATTTTTTTCCCCGAATTTAAGTACTACTATTGAAATTTCAAATTTTCACTAAATAGATTTTTTTTTAAACAAATCCTAGTAGTTTAGAAACTACATTCAATTTTCTATAGATTCTATTGTTACATATTTTTGAAATAATATATATAACTTATTCAAATTTTTACATCAAGTTGCCTAACTCTGATTTTTTTGAATTTTTTGCCACTTAAGGGCTTGTTTTTTCCATTATGATCCTGCACATACCCTTTAATTGAAATGGAATGACTACATAATAAAAGCTACCACAAGGGGTAGTGAAGGATGTCTTATACTGATCTTTTAGATTAATATAGATTTGATAGTAGCTTCAAAATCCATCCATGAAGGACAACAAGGTATGTCCTGTAGTCAAATATACAATCATATTAATATTAAGTAACATAAAATCATCCTTAAAAGAGTCCTTATTAAGATCACAAAAGTTAATGTATCTAGGAATAGAACCATCAGGTTTACTAACAACAACAATATTCAAGATCCAAGGTGAGTAGTCACTTGGATGGATAAAGTCGGCTATTAACAACTTCTTTCTCTTGGTGCTAACTAACAATGCAACCTTGGGATTGATCTTTTAGGATTTTTGCATAATAGGCTTGCCATCAGGACATAAAAAAATATTGTGAACCACTATAGACTCATCAATACCAGTCATGTCATCATATGTCCAAGCAATGATA
>VDFB02013375.1:0-41983 GCA_007258455.2 Sequoia sempervirens | reverse complement strand
TTATTTCTTTCAAAGAATTAACAACTTGTGCTGTCTCCACAAAGAAACTAACAGATTTATGCCAGTCGAAGGAATGATTTGCCTGGTGAGTGGGAAAGATGCAAAGGCTTGTTACAATCTTTGACTCAACCTCTACCATGTTTTCAACTCAAGGATGTCTCTCACCCACTCTTTCTAATCAGCCTCCATCTTCTTTTCTGATTGCTTGTTCATCTCCTTTTTGGTGTCAAATCTACCACACAAATTCACTAAATTATCAATCAACTTTAGTCCCCTAGAAACAATTTTCAAATCCAAGACTCCACTGTCTTGTTCTATGATGCAATCTTATTGAATTGTGGACGTATAGTATCTTTCAAACCTGGAGGTACTGAAGAAATGCCTAGAATCAGATTGACAAAGTGCTCTATATAAGCTGCCAATTGTCTAATATATTCTATTACTGTGGCCTTATCCTTTCCCTCCTGTATTTTTCTTTCACTAAAGCTGTAATAATATCCAATAGATTAAGATCTAGTTGTCCATTGCCCTTACCCAAAGGAGTTTCTGTGACCATATAATTTGCTGGTTGAACATCTCGGATATTCATATCTAGTGGAGAAACTGTTCTTTAAGCAAAATACTTTACTGATCATCTTTTCTCAACATGGTTTGGCTCTTAGCCTTCTTTGCTAGAGAACCCCTCAGTAAGGAAGAGATAGATGTGATGTTCAGTCGCATGGTCTCTACTATTTTCCACATTTGGTTTATCATCTCAGCTAACCACTCTGGGACCTGTTGTTAGGTTCCTTTCTGCTTTTCCTCACAGTAATCTAAAGAGGAATGACTTGTATGAATAGTAGTGGGTTTAGATGGATGCATTGGGGGGAAGATGCTAACGATGATGGGATAGTGACAGGAACAGGTATAGGAATAATGGATGGAAAGGAGTTAGATGAGTGTGTTGGCACTGAATGCAAAGATGAATGTGGAAAAGGCAAAGGACAGGGTAAAACCCCAAATCTTGGTTTGTATTTTGCATACTAACACAGATTTCTTACATCCTTAATTTCCACCTTTGTTGGGCACAGCAATGTGGGAGACAAGCTCCAATAAGCCAAGAGAAATCTTGATTGCAGCATGAAAGAATAAGTTGAACAAGCCATAAGGCACAACCCGAACACACAGGTAACCAAGCAATCACATCATACAAGGTCATCAAACTTGGCCTAAATCATCAATTTCTGCAGTTCCTTTATATTTTACTAGTTCTTAATAAATTTATTATTTTCTATACACACCTTCAAAATAAATTCCCCATTCCCTTGAAAAATATCAATTTTCTTCATGAAATATTGTTGAACTAAAAAAAAATTAAATATATTTATGGGATCTTCTTCGCACTATTCTCCTTTAATGGGTAGATGAATTATTAATTGGCATTTGTTTTATGTAGTTGATTTTATATGGACCAACAAAATAGTACTTGTGGAATTCATACTGTTTGATTTTCAAGAAGCCATTTGAGAGAAATTTTTTAGATATATTTATCTTTTCCCTTTTCAATTAGGTACACCTGAAAATTTAATTTTTCAATGATTTAAATTTTGCTTTTATCTCTTTATAAAATGACCCTTTATAAGCTTCAAACGGAGAATCATTCTTCCTAATGAATTTCATTTTATTAATAAACTATACACCTTAATAATTCTTTTGCTTCAGTTTTCATGAAATTTTAATTAGTCCAAATTGGTCAGCAGCTGTGAATTTTTTTATAACTTATTTTTTTAATATTTTAATTTTTGTTTTTATTTCTTTATAAAGTGACCCTTGTCAGCTTCATACAAATTATTGTTCTTGATGACTTTCACATTATCTATAACGTGGAACCTTCACCAGACCTTGATAATTCTTTTGCTCTAACTTTCATTAAAATTTAGTTAGTCGAAATTGAACTCAATGACTATGAACCTTTTGATAACCTTTTCTGTAACACTGAATTATTTAACCTTTTAATTCGTGCGAGTTGTCAGAAAACCTTTAGTGTTGAAAGATTAAAACATCATACACTCCTCTAAACCCCAAAACCTTTCATGGTCATGCTTGACACTTTGTATTCACATATGTGATACCCCAATCTATATTTCAATTACCAGTGTGAAATTATACATTCTATATCAATTAATCTTTATAGTATTGTTTGACCCATGACCTCATTTGAGCATAACTTTAATGTATGACACATTTTCTCAAATCTATATATGACCATCTAATATACAACAGCAATAATATTTTTGCTTTCTCAAATCTATAATATTTGACAGCAATATTTTTTTTGCTCAGACAAACTTTCCTTTTCTTAGCCTCTCAATCTTCATATTTTTGCAAACATGACAACAGTACATGTCAAACATTTCACCAGTCATTCTTTACAATAACAGATTTTTCTTTTTCAGAAGAGTTATTTACAATAACAACAGAAACTTTTCCGATTTTTAAATTTATACATGCAATGATTGTATATAATAGCAAGCAAGTCATAATGGAAATACAAGAAAAAGTTAACTTACATGTTTTAATGCATCCAGGACCAAGTGTCATGTTAGAGACAATGGAAGTAGGAGTCGAAGCAAAGATTGCATGTTCCCCTATATAGGTATCCACCAATAATTAACATAAGATTAAAAAATTAAAAAGATCAAGGCAATGAGACTCAAATATAAATGAATATTTTGAATACTTTCATTGGCATTTATTTGTATCATGTTGCTGCATGCTCAACTGGCTTTATTTAAACAGCAAAAATTTACAGTGCCCCAAAACATTATAATATTTCAAAAGCAGACCAACAAAAATCATAAGAACATGACAATTTACTGTTCAAAACTAAAATGGGTCATCACTATTGTCACTCTGCATAGCATTATTTAACAATGCCAAATTCAACTAAACAATAATGAAAATACTTACATCAGCATTCCATCAACAATCATAAAGCATTTGCTTAGAATTATTCCTTTCTTTACATACTTCATTACATTTGGGTTTATTGCTTCATCTTATACACACTAAAACTGTGCCCATTATCACTCCGTATAGTACTATTTAGCAATGCCAAATTCAACTAAACAAAAATGAAAATACTTACATCAGCATTCCATCAACAATCATAAATCATTTGCTTAGAATTATCCCTTTCTTTACATACTTCATTACATTGGGGTCTATTGCTTCATCTTATACACATTAAAACTGTGCTCATTACAAACAATGTTTTATATATACTGTGCCACACAAAGAATGAGTAATCTTTACATGCAAGAATGGGTTTATTTTTGACATTAATAATGACTCATATATTAAATTCACTTAAGCTATTAAAACAGACTGCAACCAATACATCATTTTACTTTTATATTTAAGTTTTATAAAACATCTTCAAAAAAAGCTTTAGTTAGCTTTGTTTCTGGTTTAAGTTTTAATCAATGCTTAGCCAGTTAAATCTACCGTCTTGCATTCCTAAGAGTTATTTGAAAAGGACATACCTAAAAAACATGTCCTTGATGTTTCAGGGTCATCTTGGACATCTGGGGTATCCAAAAACTTGGGACAAGGACAAAACATCCCTTTACTGTCTCCAAAAAAATGTAAAATAAAGGGATGCACCCACCATTTGTGCACATCTATGGAGACATCCCCACACAAAGAAAACCTCTAGCAAATACCCATCTGTTCCCCTGAAGTTGTCTAAACTCTAAGCCCGTTACATTTTCCTTTGCAACAAAGAAAGAGCAAGATGAAAAGAGAGTAACAGGAGAATTTGCAAGTCAACCCATCATCCCTATAGATATGTCCACTTGTCACTCTGCAGTGTTTGTATTAAAGTGTTTATAAATAAAAATTGTTTGTTAAACAATAAGTTTGCGGGGTGACACATTGTGATTGAACTTTGTTGAACAATCTTGAAAAAGAAACCTAAGGTTAAATTACTATTAGAGGAGATGAAGATCACGTTGATGACATATGGATGCAACATCATCATGGACAAGTGGATGGAAATTAGACAAAACCCACTCACCAACATGATCGGATGGGTCAAAAATGCAGTTGAAGAAGTTCCCAATGTCTTCAACATTATATCAATGCAATGGGTAGCAAAAGGGCTCCAAAAAATAGTAGGACGCCTGTCTTGAAAAGTCTCCACGTAGCTATATATGAGGCTGTGCTGTTAATGACAATTTGAATGGTGTTCTCCACCCCCACCTCCTAGTCCACTGCCTCCAACAAATTGCACAAAATCAGCACTATGGACTTCATACAAGAAAACTACGGACTTCGAGAACATGAATGTGCCACTCCAATCCACTACGAAGTTAATCAACATCCCATTCCTTTTAACCCATCAGCTAAAATGTTGCAAACCTTTTTCCACCATATTCCCTTTTGGTCTTCTAGTATTAGCCATGTACTTTTTATGGCTTCCTCTAGGAATAACCCAATAAAATCATACAAAGTTAGTGTCTTAAACGATAAACCATGCACCAATAGTGGCCAATGCATTTACTAATGCATCCCAATATGAGTTGCATGCCACATTTAATGCATATTATTATAGTACAAAAAATTTGCAGCCACCAACCATCCTCACCTCAGGATGCTTCTCTTGGTTCCAAACAGTACCTTCAAGCAAAGGTTATACACCTAGAACATTGTGAGAAATGAAGAAGTTTGGGGAATTTATATGCTTGAATTTCCCTCAATGTGAGTGGAGGAACATTGAATCCACACACCAATAAAGAATCCCAATGAATCAAATGTGGTCATGGAATTCATCACTAATGTAATCGGTTCCCTCATCCTTTTCCCTTCAGTTTTCTTCTCCTAGTAGCTAGAAAGTAAAGCATTCATTTTTTTGTTGCAGTTCTTCCTCCACTTGGCCACAGAACTGGACATCTTGGCCAACAATTTGACCAAGGTGGTTATTTCAAGCCACTAATGCCTCCTCCAATATTAAACCTGTAAAAATTGCAGGTCACTTAGCTCTTGATTGCACCCAATGTGCCATTTTCCCATGCAAATTCCTTTTTCACCTTGCATAGTGCCTTGCATTGAACACTATAGAGAATCTAGATTCTAGACAGTGAAAAAAAAAGCAGAAAGATTTTGCAATAGGAAAAGAAAAAGAATTAAAATACAAAGCAAATATCAGTAAAATTGTATGCCAACTGTCAATAAATCCTTCCAATCACCCAAAGTCAATTCACATAGCTGAGATCCAAATGTCTGAAGACCAAAAAATAAACAAAATAAAAGAATAAGGGTTTTAGGTGGAACTTTTTGGTTTCCATGATAGTCAAGTCTGCCTATAAAACGTGTCAGGCCTGAGCAAATCTTGGTGGATATCTCACCAAGTCACTCATGAGTTTTGTAATTGAATCAGCTCACAAGTCATGGGCAAGTTACTCACCCTACTGCAAAACTCACAAGTCTAGCAAGGACTCGCCTAGTTTTATATCCATGGTTTGCTCCTACAGCCACTCTTTATTCAGCAATTCCTTCCTTCTAAAATCAATTACACAATACTGTCATACAACACTCACGTTTACACACTCATGTTCTCATTAGCCAACTTGTTCTCTTATAACCAAGAAGTATCCTTTTGTGCACGAAAGAACTCCCAACTATCTTATAAGTGAAGAGACAGTAATTATCATTTATGTTGTTACCCACCTACACAATTATGGTAGAAAAATCCTGAAGACTGGTGGTTTCATTTCTAATCTGCCAGTTTTGATACCACCACTTGCATTAACTGGCGATTTCATTAACAGCACTTTATTGATTGCTCAAATGGGCAGTCACAAAACCACCACCTGCCTTTAACTGACAGTTTCATAACCAACAGCCACTTAACCATGGTTTCATCCCCATAGAAGAAATACTTTGTTTTGAACCCTGCTATAAACTATTCCTATTGACTGATTAAGGGGTTTTCTTTTCCCAATCCTAATGGATCAACAGCAGTGATTATCCACCATACTTCAGTGAAAGTTAACAAGTATCTAATAGACGAGTCCAACTACACAAGAAATCAATCAGGGTACTATCCAAGAAAAACAAAAATAATACAATGAGAACAAAATCTAGACCGTGTATTGGTGGACCACAATAAACACTTTTACAGAACATAAACAAATGTTTGCAGGAATCTAAACAGAGCCAGGAGTCCCTAAAGCATTGTGTGTGCATTATAAAATTTCCAAGAGCAATACAAGTAAGGAGAGGACCTAACAAAATGAACACAAGTCATGTTGCTCAAGAGGATGAAGATGCATGTTGGAAGAAAACATAATAGTCAATTATCTCTATATCCGAAGGAGTGTCAATTATTAGTGTCAGATGAGAAACTATTAGATGTGGTTTACAAATCAATAAGAAAACAGACCCAGACTGTCATGCCCCTGCCATGATCAATTGCAAAACTAAATTATTAAAGAAACCAAGAATTAAAATGCAATATAAATAAATATTAACAATTTAAATATTATTATACTTATAATCATTATAATATATAAATATTAAAATATATAAAACGAATATAAAAATAAATATATTTATATATTTACAATAAATTCAATTTATATATATAATAGTAAAATAGGAAATATATAATATAAAATAATATATAAAGAGAATACAATAATAAGATATGTAATGTGGAACAGCCAGCAACTCCTAGTAACTAAGAGACCCTAAAAAACATTAAGGCTGCAATTAATGAAAAGGTAGGAAGTAATCTATGATTATGCAACAATGATGCTTGCAGCAATTATTGAGCCTTAGAAATAATTATGGATCTTCAATATGAACATGGATTATAGATTCTTATTCGTTTTGATTTACACTAAGCAATATCTTCTGAATATTAAGAACAGATCAAACAACATTGAAGATATATATATATACAAACTGATATCTACAGCAGATCGTCCAGGATAAATTATCTGCATTGATAATTATCTGCATACTGAGATATAGCAGTGACATAAAATCATAGATATTGTGTTATGCTATTTTATATATATGTTTTAAATATAATTAATTCCATGTATTTCATATAGAACCTAATAAGAACTGCAATTCATATTAAGTTATCAATCTAACCATAAGTTATTAATGCCTCTATAATCGATCATGGTAAGAACAGATGGAAGTACGAGAGGGGGGAGAGATTCCATGCTAAGTAGACCACCCCTAATGGATGCCCGTGTATCTGCCATTAGTGGGCCGAGGGGGTTGCCTATCCACTCTTGGGCTTAGAAGTAGGAAAGACTCCAGGCACCCTATTGAGGTTTCATCTCCAACCATCCAATGATTGATTATTGGGGAGATAATAACTTCGAATCAGTATTGTTAGTTACTCATCTAGATCAATATATATATGTCTAACAATGTAATAGATGTGCAAACAATATACATGATCAATTAATTATTTTATGAATCATTAGCTAACATCATTGCAGGGTTAAATCGGAGTTTATCAGAAGTTGTAATTTAATAGAATATATCTCTTACTTTGAAATTGTGATTTTAGGGCAAAAATCTAAGCATATCCAAACAGGGGGCATTACACAGACAATATCAAAGTAATAAATAAGTTGCAAAGTCCCAAAGATGCTACGCAAGTTCAATCATTCCTAGGATACACTAGTTAATATCACTCTGCTTCATAAAAAATTTTGCTAGGATACCTATTAGATTTTTCACTAAGAAAGGAGGTCCAATTCAAATGTTAAGCAAAAAATAGAACTTCAAGAAACTACATTGGATGTTGATGAGATCCCTATCCTTTCACATTTAATTTGGGATAAATAATTTTATATCCATGTTGACACATATAAATATGCTATAGGATGTGCACTAGCACAAGAAGGTGTGCATAAGTTAGATTATTCATCGTACTTTGCTGACAGGGGCTGAAAAGAGCCATAGAACAAGGGTGGCACTAGGAATTTTTTATTCAATACAAAATGTCCAACATTATCTGTCAACAAACACATTTGCATTCTTTGTGGATCACCATGCACTATTGTACAGTGTACCTAATCAATAAGCCACTGATACATGGGAGAATATCACAATGGTTATGCACTAGCACAAGAAGGTGTGCATAAGTTAGATTATTCATCGTACTTTGCTGACAGGGGCTGAAAAGAGCCATAGAACAAGGGTGGCACTAGGAATTTTTTCTTCAAAACAAAATGTCCAACATTATCTGTCAACAAACGCATTTGCATTCTTTGTGGATCACCATGCACTATTGTACAGTGTACCTAATCAATAAGCCACTGATACATGGGAGAATATCACAATGGTTACTGCAGTTACAGTAATCCATATTCTCAATAGTAGTTATGAAACAAAAATGTCATGTAATGGCAGATCAATTGTCAAGAATTAGAATGATGAATTGGAAGAAGTCAGAGACAATTACCCAAATTCCTAGTTATTCCACGTTGTGATATTACCAAAGTGGTACAGAGAAATAAGAGAATATTTATCTGTGATAAGTTTTGCACTAGAAGTACTACTAGCAATTGTACTGTGTCAAATTCAAACTAAATCTTTGTTGTTTCATCAAAGCACGAGTCATATTTCAAATTTTGTCTTGTTTGTCCTGTTGTTTTTGTTGTTTCCTGTTTCCTGTATAGATGGACATCACTGTTCAGAAGGGCAAGTTTTTGTGTTCAGACAGAAAAGATCTGTTGTTCAAGTTCATATGCATGTACCATGTAAAGACATAGCAGGCTTTAGTTTCATCAAAGTTACAGTTCATGTTGTCAAGTGTGCACCATAAAAAGCAATAAAATGTTTCAAGTTTCAAAAACAAACTGCAAGTACATTGCTAGGCACATGCCAGTATACAAGGAGACAAGATTTTCAATAAAATAAAGCATATGTCCAGGTAGAAAAGCATATGCCATTCAATGGGAATACATAATTGTCAAGTCAGAAACGGGCATCTTAGTGCACAGGTGCATGCATGATAAGATTAAAGGCACAGATTTTTGTTCAAAGTCAAAGATTGTAGTAAGTCAATTACAGAGGCAGCAGGAAGAAATGTTTCAAAACAAACAAATTCTGCACCTATATAGACCAGCACACACCTATATAAACAGCTGACTGAATTTTGTTGTAACCATAGTTGGCAGACCCGCAGAAAACTCGCAAGTTTTTTTTAAAAACAAGTTTTTTTGAGAAAAACTCATGAGTTTTATCTCGGACAAGTTTTTCCAAGCGAGTTTTTGCCGAGTTTTTCGAAAAACTTGGCTATGCAAAACTTAAAGCTGAAAACATCTTTTTTTATGTTTATTAAGCAATTTTTTAAGTTCCCGAGTTTTTCCGAGTTTTTGTCGAGTTTTTGGCGAGTTTTTAAAAACTCTCCAATTTTTCCCTTGGCGAGTTTTTTGTTGGGGCGAGTTTTCCAACTATGGTTGTAACATTTATAAGTGCTATATAAAGAGGTGTGCTTTTCAATGTGTTGTACCCAAAATAAAAAATTTGCTTCTTTAAGGCATTTTGATAAAATCTTGTAAATTTGTCGTCAAAAGTCAACAAAAGTCAAAGTCTCTAAAAATGGTAATTTGCTATTCTTAGAAATTTCTGAACGACAAACAAAGCATAGGGTTTGTGTGGGTTTATTGTCAAGAGGATACTTGCAAAATTTGAAAAATTTGAAACTAGGGTTTCAGGCCCCTATTTTTAGAAAAACCCTAACAATAGGATCTTTCCAGAAATGGCTCAAATTGATTTTGATAGGTTAATTTCACTTCACGATCACACTGGTCCAGTCAGAATCATGAAAAAGTCAGTTTTTCTCTAGTGGATCTATTTCACTTTTTCAGGAGAAAAGTTAAGACCTCTGAGGTCAACAATGGAGGATGGCCAGTACCAGGTATCAAATCTAAGCCTCAAATGTTGCACAGAGGAATCTATGATGAAAGATGCTCAAAAAATGGCAAACGACGGAGGGGAATTTCAAAAGTTGAAAATTGTGGAAAATATTCTAAAAAGTCTGGAAATGGATGACTTATCTCAAAGAGGGTGTCTAGGCTTCAATGCCTTAGAATATTTTTCAGTTTCTATTTGTCACACACACAACGCAGTCAACGCATTCGCATCTGTAGCAAAGGTGCTCAACATAGTCGACGCAATCAACGACACAGTGAACGCAAAGCACAAGGAGAGTAAAATCATTGCAAATGACTACCAACTGGAGCCAAAAGCGCCCCTGCAGGCCAAGGGCGCCCATGAATTCAAAGGCTAAAATGCAACTGTTGGGATTTGCAATTTTTGGGGTTCTCCTCAGAATTCTTCTAGCTTCACGATGAATCTAGCCTCTAGTTCACGAGATCAATCGCTCACAAACGAGGATCAAGCAGGAAATGTCGAAAGTCAAGAAACTCGAAAATGATGAAGTCCAGCAAGGAAAAGCGCCCCTGCAGGCCAAGCGCGCCCAAGAATTAAAGCATTCAGAAGTCATTGTCAAAGTTCGCAACCTCCAAGCAATTCATCTCGGTTTCAGTCCAGCTCCGCAATGAATCCATATGCCAGCTCAAAAGACCTGTCGAACACCGACAAATGCAGATCAAACGGACACCCAAAACGAAGGAAAAAGCTGAAAACCATGAAAATTGGCTAACATTGAGCAGAAATGCACCCTGCTAGCAAAAGGTGCCCAACCTTTTGGATCACCAGATGCAACTTTCAGGTTTCACAACTCCCAAGAAGTCCTCGGTTACGATCAGGCTTCACAATGAGTCTGTCAGCAAGTTCACCAGAGCAGTCAAACATCTAGAACCGAAGGTCAAACTAGAGCATTTCGTCAAGTGTTAAAAAGTGAAAATTGTGTCTCAAAAACACAAAAGAACCCCTACAAGCCAGTGGCACCTAGGAATTTGAGCCTCCTAAAACAGTTTTCAGAACTTGCAAAGCCAGTCATCCTTTCTGGAATTCTTCTAGCTTCACGACGGATTCAACATCCAGTCCGTGGGAATCATCAATCACCGACAACTGCAAATCGAAGCCCAGGAGGTCAAATTGAACAAATTGAAAATCATCTCAAAATTGGTTAACACTGGCAAACAAAAGCACCTTATCTCAAGAAGGCGCCCAAGAATTCAAGCCACCAAAATCAGTTTTCAGGGTTTGCAACTTCTAAGAACATCTCAGATTTGATCATGCTCTGCAATGAATCTGTCAGCCAAATCTCAAGATCAACCAAACGTTCGAAATCAAGGGTCAAACGGAGGCATTTTATCAAAGAAATTTTGAAAATCTTCAAAAATATTCTAACACTGGCAAGGTGGCATCCAAAGCCAGCTCCAGTTACAAATTTTTGAAGACGTTCTCATGTCAAGGCGTCCCAAATTTTGGGGGATTCTTCCAATTAACAGCTAATCACATCAGATGACTCCTAAATCAGGATTTTTCACAAGTTAACTAATGCTTCCACCTCCAAAGTTTGTTTATCAAGCATTTGGGCGTCCTTTTTCATTATTCTTGCAGGTTGACTTCAAATGCCAAACATAGAATATTATTCTCTATGGCATTTGAAGGATCAAACTCTTCGTATTTTCGAGATCAGGTTGCACAAGAGAACATCTTTTCATAAGGCGTTTTTCTAGGGCATCATTTTTTACAGGCAGCAATTCATAATCTTCAGCTTTTAGCATTCTGGGTTCTCTTCTTTTTCAATCTTCTCCAAGATTGGAAATTTTTCCCACAACTTCTTCTACTTGTGTCTTAGGTTTTCTTGCATGTTCAAGCAAAATCAATCTTTTTACAGATCTAACCTTTTGGGTTCATTTTGCACAAGATTGGCCACAAAACCCACATACCAGATTTTTTCAAAAAAGTTGCCTCGCTGCCTCCATTTTTTAGGGTTTATGAGAAAATCATCCTTTTCAAAAAACAGACAAATTGGGTTTACTCAACACATAGGTGCCTACAAAACCCATATCTCACATTTTCTCGAGAAAAAATTGCTTCGCAGCTTCTACCTTTGAGGGGTTCTTGCATGTCTATGAAAAAATCAGTTTTTCAAAAAACGGACGATCTGGGTATATTCAACACGACATTCTCTACAAAACCCATATCTCAGATTTTTATCCAAAAATCTGCCTTTTTTTGCTCCAAAAATCTGCCTTTTTTTGCCTCTTGGTGAAGCTATTTTTAGCTTTTTCGCAAAACTTGTCCAAACATATCCATGTTCATAGTCAAACTTCACGGTTGCATCATGCAATACTCTTCCATTGAAAAAAATAAAGAAAAGTATCAGAAGCATAAAGTTGCAGAAGAAACAGAGGTCATCCCTCCAGTTACAGAGTCGCCAAAGTTACCAATCAATGAACTGCTAGTTCAAGTGTGCAGATATTTCCATGATTGCTCAAGTTGCTAACGAGCAGTGAACTACCAGTTGAGGCGTGTGACATTCTCCAAGGATAGAATTTAAAACAGCAGTTAACTTAATGCCTTTTCCAAGTTAATTGACTGTCCACTTTTCATGCATGTCTATCCTTGGAGATATTTCTTGTATAGTTGGAGTTAGTTTTAGTTTTAGATCAGTTAACTGAGGTAGTCTTTCCAGTTAACTATTAGTTACCTTTGTTTAGGCATAGGAATAAATCTTGCTAATTGGCAAGACTAATTGTTAACACAAGGAGATTTTAGGGTTCCCTACTCCTATGCTTGTCTATAAATAAGAGCAACCTTGCTCATTGTATTTTAACCATTATTACTATAACAAAATTGTTGTACCCTTCGGCCTTCAAGCTTTGCTAGTCAATATCTGTTCACTTTGTTTAGTATATTTTGGTTGATCATATGTTGTATGTTTGTCTTCTTCATACAATTTGCTGTCCCAAAACGTGTAATTTGTTATTGGAAAGTTTTGAAGAAATAAATCATATGCCCACACTTGCTTTGATCCAAAGTCTCAAGATCTTTTCGTAATATTGTTGTTTTCATAATCTTTATTTTGATCTACACTTCAAAAGAGCAATGAGCCTTTGAGGGAATTTTGAGATTGAGTTTATGGTTTGATGTTTTGTTTTTATAATCTTTATTTCACCCTACACCTCAAAAGTACAATAAGTCTTTGAGGGAATTTTGAGATCAAGTTTATCGTTTGATGCTTTACTTTCATAAACTTTATTTCAGCATACATTTGAAAGAGCAATGAGCCTTCAGATGTGTTCTGGAGACAAGTTTGTCTAAGTTTTGTGTTTACCAAAATCATTCTCCGTTACTTCTAAATCCTCTTGCTCTAAATTTACCCGAGGAGATAGAAGCGTTATAAGTTTAAGCCTAGTTGTAGTTGAAGTTACGAAACCAGAGAAAACCTCAGTTGCAACGCAAAGAGTTTTATAAACCTTGTGCTCTCAACTGAGATAAAAAGATAGGAATTTAGTTTACTTTTTCTTTTTACGCATAATCAGCTAAAGAGGGAGCTTCCCCTCCTAATTTGAAGAGCAGTCTAACTGTGCATAGCTGTCCGTTTCCAATATGCGCACCAAAGGCGCAAATTGAAACACCAACACAATGAATGGACATGATTTTTCAAAAACAAAACTGCAGCTATTTATAGAGAGGTGATCAGTTCAAAGGGAAACTCAGTTTTAGATAGCAAGACAAAGTCAGAAAAGGAAGTTCTATTACTAGGCAACAAAGGAATAAAATACAAGATGTTTTGTGTGTTTATGTCAACCCCTGTCTTCATTCATCACTTCTTACTTCCAATCAGCAGTAAGTCTTCATCATACCAGCAGTGATCATTTTCAGCACCTAAGTTCAACAATTTTCACTGAATTTCATCAAGTTTTCATTCACCTACGGCAGGGTTTTTGACATCAATCATCATCATTTCAGCGGATGTGACTCTATTTCAGATTGATTTTCCTCAATTTTTCAATAAAGACTGCCTGATTTCAGCAAGATTTGCACATTTTTCAAGTGGATTCATGCTCAAACTGAATTTTTTTAGGGCAATGTTTCACCTCCAATAAAAACTCAGAAAATCAGAATTTAAGATCCCAGCTGCACCTAGGGTTTGGGGGTTAATTTTCAGTCCCTGTTATCTTTAAAGTTTAAACCTTTGACTTATCTGCCACACGAATTGGATAAACTGACATATTTTCAGCAAAGTTTACAAGTACAAATCAGCAGTATAGCAGCAAATTTACAAGAGGAATTTCTTCATGTATTGAGGCTGAGTTCCTAGGGTTTTGATGGCTGTCATTCATCATAATAATTTTGCAACAGCAGTGTGAAAGGTTTGATCAAATTTCATCAATCAAAACAAACAAATTCAGCAAGCCTTAGCTTTCCAATATGCAGTGCCACTTCCAATCCATTGAGGTTGCACTAGTTCTTGTCAACAAATTTCCTAAGATTTGTGATACTGACTTGTGCTATGTCAATGTAAAACAAGAATTTAAATGAAAGGATCAAGAATGGAAATAAGTCGACACAAAAGCTAATGGATGGTGCTCTTATTCAAGCAGGTGTCTTCCCCAATTCAATAAAAATTCATGAATTCATTCTCTCGTGTGTAAAGCATTATGATCCTAAGAAGCGGAGATAAGATCAATAAATGGTCAAATTCTTATGGAATGCAGGATGTCAATCCTGAGGAGTGTGAAAAATTTTGGGGAAGCAGTGTGTTGGAGTATCAAAAGAATATCAGCAAGAAGTGGCTAAAAGAAAAAAAATCACACATGCCAAAGATTCTGAATAGAGGCAAATTCAAAGACAAGTTCCATCATGATCTCCTTGCCTAACTGAGTCACACCATGGATGTTTTAACTCACGAGCACCAGACGCAAAAGAGAGGTATATTTTGACTACTCTATCTTGATTAGCAAGTGTTGGCATAAACATTGATAGAATTTGAGTGAACTCGTGAGTTCCACATGACCTCATACATAGTCTATCTAATGGAAAAAAGAGGAACTTTCTTAAAATTGAACACAATTGGACCTTGCCAACAAATAAGCATTTTCAAGCATTTGCCACAGTTGGAGTATGGTGAATCTATCAAACACTATAGGAGCGCGAATTATGATTTTCTAATGCACTTTGTAGGGAAAATACATGATCTAATGTATGGGCAGATTTCAAAGCACACTAGGATGATGATTTCAATTCACATACATTAGATTATTTGGCTTTCCATCCTATCCTTATATGTTGCTATGATATCCAAGCAATTAAGTCATCATCATGAAGTACCTACGACAGATTGATGAGGTTCATTTTCTATTGAGGGGGCGACATAAGTTGGGGGTTGGTTTAACAATCCAATGCAGTATATATAGGTGCAAAAAATCTCTTGGCTCCAAATTCATCAATGGTGAAATGGCAAGTTTCAATATCAAAACTCTTTATTAGAAGAGCACATTATATATGAAATATTTTATGGCTAATAGATTAGGAGGAAAATGCAAGCATCGTCCAAATATTCAAGATTATTGGGCTACTTGATGCTAAAGAATTTGAGGTTTGAAAAAGAGATTATATCATTTGACTGACTGTAAGACAATATTCTAATATACTTGTAGAGGATGTGCCCAAAGACCTTTCAAATGATGAGTCTGAAACTCTTTCTCCTTAGTTTTTGAAAAATAACATAAATCAAAAACCTCAGAGTTAAATAAGTTGAGCTAATAAGGAAAGCACTTCAAATCAAGAAAAAGCCAGAGCCTTCTTGAGTTGAAGCAGGTTTTTCCTACAATCAAAAACGGTTGGAAGATCTTCAGAGGTAGCAAAGGATAAGGTTTGAATTTAAAAGCCACCTTCAACAAACGTGCTTCCTTTGCCTTCTTTGAGAACAATGATAGGTACCATGATTGCAAAATACAAAGTTTTGATGTTAAAGGAAAAGAAAGAGAGAAAGTGATTAATGATACAAAAGCAGCCACGAAGATTGGTAAATTAAAGTTGGTTGCTAAGAAGAGCATTGGCATTTTTCCTATGATTAGATGAACAAAAAATCATATCCTCTACTCCTTTGTTTCCTATTCCTGCTTCTCCTCCCTTTAGAGCCTCTTCCACATCACCTATTGAACCATATTCTCCTAATATTCCTACGGATGTTGCATGAACATCAATTCCTGTTCCATCTCTACCTAATTTCTAAGTTCCACTGTCCCCCTAATCTCGTTCTTTCTCCTAAATCACCCCCCGTCATCGGCATTTCTTCTCCCACTAGATATCCTCAAAGAATGTAGGAAAGAGGAACAGATGCTCTGAAGTGGATGAAAACCATGGATACTAGGAAAAGGAAAATCCCACCTGACCAAATTAACTTTTCGACACTTTCTGCCATCATTGAAGAAACAAACAAAAAGAAGCCTACAAGACAATCTAGAATCAAGAGAACTTCAGGTAGTAATTTGATTGTGGAGACTGCTATTCCTCCGCAAGCTACATAAGATGTTAATCCAGCTGGTTTTTAGATAGCCAAGACTAAGGTCACTACACATTATAACGATGTAAACATGTTCACTAAGGACATCAAAGAAAGAGTCCTCAAGGCCAAAGAAGACAAGGCAGCCTTGAAGGCTGAAATTAAGCAACTCTCAGGACTCAGAGCTTGCCTTTTGCAGCCCATTGCTAGCCTACAAGGTTTGTAATTCAAATCCTAAACTCTACTAATGAGCAAAGGTGATTAGATCAGTTAGTCACAAATGGAAAGAATATGGAGCAATGTATGGATGATATATGCCAGCAGGGTACTAAGGTGTTGGATAAGTTATGTGCTTTGATATCCAAAGCAAAGGAGGTAAGATTAAATCACAGAGATGGAAAAACTCATATTTACATGAAAGGAGCAATACAAATTTCTTATGAGAAAGCTAGATGAAGCCATCCTTCCTTTATATAAACAGAAAAACAAATTGAATGGAGTAGAAAATCTTGTTTCCAATTTTTTGATTGCTCTTCCATATAAGTATGTTGATGAGGATGTTCTGAAAATTGATCTGGATGAGTTTCAAATAAAATTGCAATTGATAAAAGACAAATATTGGAATGATCAACATGTGAGCAATATGTATGAATTATCCAAAATTGTGATACACATCGAGAAAGGAAAAGAAAAGTCAATAGAATTAGAGGCATCAATTTTAGAGGTTAGATATGCACTTCAAACACAAATTCTTCAGATGAATTTTAGTGGTTGTATATGGTGAATTCAAAGCTAATGAATTTCTTCAAAGCATCCAGAACATTGCTTCAGCACTAGGGCCATCCAGTGGAGTTGCTAAGTATCTATTTTTAGCTGCCTTTATTTTTGGCCAAATGTGCTTTTTGAGGATTTTCTATTTTTAAGAGTCTTATTTCTAAATCTCTTATTCTGAGAGATGTGAAATGGATCCTCATCTAGTGGATTGTTTTAGTTATAGTTATCTTATCAGAAAGTATTTTTTATTTTATATTATAATTTATTGGACATAGTAATATTTTGGGCTTCCTTTGTGCACAAGCAAACTATTATTTGCTTGGAAGTTCTAGTTACCTTTTTATTTATTTCTTATTCAATGTTTTGAAATTCTTATAAATTAGCGTCATTTGCATTTAGTTTTTCAATAGGAACATTCCAGCCTACTTGTTGCTCAAATTGCTGTTCACAAAGCTCCTTACTTTATGTACAATTCTCTTGTGACGTAAGTAAAATCTAATTATTAATGCAAGATTTATATTGCAATTTTTAGTAGATTTGTATGCAATCCTTGTATTTGATACATAATTCTTCGTATCAGTGTTTTATTTCTATCCAATCACATTTTACCTGTTCTCAATCTCTACATCTAGCTAAAAAGTACAAGCATTCATTAGCTATTTTTAGGTGTTAGAATAGATGAAAACATTAAATCTCTTGTAATGAGATGTCTGGATTTTCACTGCATGATAATTTTTACATCAATGTTTTGGATCATACTCCATGATCCATCATCAGGATGAGTTAGAGCCAGAGAAGAGAATAAAGTTCCCTCCCATTAAGGGCATCAATTAGCAAGGTCATGGAATATGATATCAGGGACTGTGGAAATTTCATCTTGTTAATTAAAACTCTTGTCTAATGCAGAAGTATTAAATTGTCTAAAGCTTAAGCCAAAGAACAAAAAGATAGGGTTTTGTTTTAAATTTGTTTGTATTGCATCCCTAAAATCCCACAAGTTCAAGGTTCTAATAATTTCAAAATAGGAAAACATATCATTTCCTTCACTCTTCTCAAAAGGGAACTTCCCCTCACAATTTGAAAAAGTTCTATCTTGCATGTTGTTTTGTTTTGTGTTGCACTAAAATGTGCAAATTAAAACACAAATAAGCACAACAAAGGTAAAACAGTGTAATTCATCTGTGGGCTATTATATTACTTAGGGAAGGATCAGATTTTAAGTTCTGTTATGGAGAAAGAAGATGAAATTTTTTTCAGGGAAGCTCATTAGGGTCGAGCAGGGCAACTTAAGACTGTTGAAGATGCAACAAGAAAATTACTTTTGACAGAGTTGTGGTGGCCAAAACCTGTGATAGGTGTCAACAAATCAGAGGACCATTGAAGGCAACTTTTCAGCAATTGAAACCAATAATATCACAAGAGTTATTTGAAAATTGGGGTAAATTTTATGTTGGACCATTCAAATATCTGTCAAGAAAAGGTGGATGCAAGTACTTGCCTGTAGTAATGGAGTATTAACATAACAAGAGGAAACGAAGGCATTGCCTTATAGCACAGCAAGAGCAGAACAAATTCTTGTATGAACATATAATAACTAAAACCAGATGCCCCATGCACATAGCAAGCGAGGGAAGCACAAATTGTACAAATAAGGAGATAAAAAAAATAAAGAAATTATATTAATGTCCATGGATAGCCAAAGCTGTTAAATGGGACTCAAGAGAACAGCAATTTACAATAGAAAGTTTTAGGAAGAGAAACCTAGAAAGGCCCCACAGAGGGGAAGAACAAAAGTAAAAAATACAAAACAACAGGGGACCACCAACACAATTGATAAGGAACTGGTACAAATAGCCAAGAAGGGGGGCAAGAACCCCAAAGAGCAAAGAGCAAGCACAGAGAAATGATAATAATATTTAAGTTTAAACATAACAAGACCATTGATATTTATCTTGGGGTGATCAGGCATGCTATAGCATCAAATAAATTCCCAATAGCAATTACTTGTAATACGTGTACAATAGAAAAGCAAAATGTGCTTAAAAACAAGCAGCAACCTTATAGTCTTATCGAACAACTTTTAAGACAGTAAACAGATTATACTATTTCATCTTATCTACAAGCAAGCAGCTGTACTGATGGAATTTGTGGTATGCAGCTTGAGGGTGGCAATAGAAAGTTGACTAAGCAACAACTAAAGCTTGCAGAAAAGGTTTTTTCAAACTCAATAAACTTAATGAAAAGTGAATGTGAGGACAACAGCCAATAGAAACATAATAAAGAAGGAAAAAGTACAGCCATAACAAGAAGGAAATGCATTTCAAGCCACAAATGGTAGTTATGAAATACATAAAAAAATTAAGTATGAAATGATAAGAGATAATCTAGTTGAAAGGCCCATCCAAATTTTAGAATTATTCAACAATGAATCAACAATTAGAAGGCATAGTGAAACAGAATACCCAATAATGTTCATCTAAGTTATGGAAATATAGCATGAGAAGAAATATCAGAATAACTTTTAAGATTGAGCCTCCTATACTGATGAGAAAAGTCAAGCAATGTCCCAAACAGAAGCATTCTGCCATTTAACAGCATTATCCAGCAAGTGTTGATCAAAACCCAAGAAAAGAAACTAAGATACACCTTAAGCCACAGCATTTCAGGATATTATGTTTGCCAATCGGTTGTAACAATAAATCATTCTCAAACAATGTCCAAGAAAAAGCTACAAAGAAGGTAGAGACAGTAAAAGGAATGACAATCATCAAATAGGGAGGTTCATTGACAAACGTGGACAAACATTACAAAGTGATGAAGGACACTCAACAATTACAGCCGCAGGCATCTAAGAATGGATGCCACATGGCAAGCAAGACTACAATCAAGTATGCAAATTGCCAAAATAATGAATTAATTGAATAAAAATCTAAAAGAAATGATTGGTGACTGCTGATAAAGGAAGATGTTTGGCGACAACCAATCAACATGCTTTTAGTAAGCATGACAATACTACATAGAAATCAATCAGGATTAATGATCAAAAGGAGTTACACAAAGAACAAATGAGACCTCACAAGGACAATAACACTCAAATTAGAAAAAATACGGATGAGGGAGAACCAAATTCATTCACAAGTCTTCAATACCAAAGAATTCAAATTTGACCTCCATCATGCATATCCATACCATAAAATGAAAGGTTTTAAGCTGGTTGGTAATGTGTAGGCAAACACTGCCAATAGAAGAGGCCAAAATGATCAAATGTAGAGGAAAACACAATAATCAAACACACCAGTAATCTGAGAAAATCATTTGTCGGAATTGTTTGAGGCAGTTGACAAAAAAACTGCCAAGGAGAAAAAGAGTGAAAAGGAGGGTCTGCTATTTGTTGAGATAACACAACAAAATAGAGACCAATCATGAATGCTTTCACAAATTGAAGGAGGCAGGTCTAAAGGAAGTCATCACAATGCTAGTAGTACATGTAGATCCTCAAATCATTACAATTTGGTGGCTGATTTTGATTCATCAAATTATGGGGTATGTTTCAACACCCCACAATTAATAAATAAGGTGTTTCACTTTCCAAATAAGAAAGAGAAAGTAGCCCGTCAAATATTAATAAACAACTGAAGGAGAAATTTTTACAAGATAGCTGCAAGGGAGATCATGCAGAAATTATGAAAAAGTGTGGAGTGGACATCGATACCATCATGAACCCAATGTTCAAAGAGTTCATAGGATCTCATTTATTAGTCTTCTGCATGACATATATTCAGGGTATTGAGAAAGGTACAAGGTATAACTGAGCCGAGTTTGTGGCAAATAAGATAAACACCCATTGGTACAATGCAAAATGGACCACAAGAGTCAATTCACTTGCAAACTATACACACAACTGCTAATAGGCATATTTCAGCAATAGATGTAACACTAATGATGTATAGGGTAGTAGACCTAATGCATTGCACATAAAAGTTGTACTTGTTTACTAAACCTGCAAGAAAAGGCAAGAGATTGCCTATTTATTATTAACAATAAATTTAATATATAGTCTCCCAATAACAGGATGGACCGACAACTGATTGGACCACTAGCGGTGAGTGAAGCATGAGAATTAATTATGAGATGGGGTGGTGTCAATTTTGTGTTGTATATTCAATGTTGGAGGTCTCTATTTCTTCATTGTTTGTTCGCGTTGGTTGTTTTGGTGGCTATTGTTTCTAAGGCTCATGCTTTTGGTTCTCACTCCAAAGGTGGTAAAATGTGTTGGCAGATGGTCAGCGCTCCCCTCGGGATTCGTGACATGGCTTAATCACCTCCCATGGATTCGTTAACTCTGGCGGTTGTATCAGGCATTATCAGGTCGACCTTTTAGTGCAACAACAACTGTGGGCCCAACAATTGGTATCAGAGCCAAAAATGTTAGGTTCGAATCCCCTCAGGTAACGTTGAGGGGGAGATTGTTGGCAGATGGTCAGCGCTCCCCTCGAGATTTGTAACATGGCTTAACAGCCTCCAGTGGATCCGTTAACTTTGGCGGTTGTATCAAGCATTAACAGGTCGACCTTTTGGTGCAATGGCAACCATGGGGCCAACAAAATGGTGGGTGGTGTGTGGGGCAAAGGGAAACGTGATGCATGTGTGTCAAAGCAAAGGAAGAAGGTGTTTGGTGAGGAAGCTATGGTGAGATTTATGATGTATCTTGACAAAGAAATCAAAGAACCTTCACTCTACAGAAGCGGGTGGTTCGACTTTGAGAGCTGGCAAAGGGGATGGACAAATCTCCTAGTGTGTGCATTCATGAAGCAATGGGCAAGTTGCTGTTGGAGCCATGATATACTAAACAATGGTGGAACACCTTTGATGCCATTCAATCTCTATCGTGTGCAGCCATGCTTTCCACTGCTGCAAGTTCCCTTCTCCTCCATGTGTAATGTCCCCAACTCAAATCAAGATGATTAGCAGCAGATTGGCTATCCTTTCCTTGGTTTACCCAAGAGGAAGAGGACGTAGAGCATCATTGGGTAAGAAATGAAGTCTTTGGTTTGTTCTAAATTCTAATTTTAAGTTGAGTGCATGTCTTTTGATGCAACTTAAGTGAACTTAAGTTATTTTAAGGGAACTTAAGTTATTTTATATTGGGCACATCTTATTAGGCAACTTAAAGTGATGCCTAGCCATGGGACTTAAATTGGCCCCTTTTTATGTACTTAAGTGACATCTTTAAAACATGTGATAAATTGCCTAAGGGGGGTGTCCAGCTTCTAGGAGCTGATAAGAACAGATTTTAGGGTTTTATTGTGAGCCTTTGGATTAAAAAGGTTAAGACGGAGGGTGGAGATTAAATCATATTGTTAAGAGATGTTATCTAACACCTTAAAGGCTCATTTTGAGGCATTATGTGATGATGTTTTCTATTTATTGCTGCTGCAACTAGGCTTAAGGATTGAAACCCTTAAGTATCCCTAATTTCAGTGAGACATACGGGCTCTCCCTAGTCAGAAGAGTGTGTTTCGATGGAAGAACTTCGGTTTGTGAAACCCTAGCACATTGTTTAATTGGGCTGCAAGAATTTATCAGGTTTGGAGGCCAAAATTTAGGAGAATATCAGTGTTGGATACTCAGATCTGGGAACATTCATTGCTGCAAATCATTCATTCTAGAGTTTCCTGAGGACGGCTGCTAAAGAACATCAATTTCAGACTTATTACTAGCCATTTTGGCAGCCCAGCATCACTTTTGGAGGGTCGGCTAGAGTTAGAAAATATTCTGACCTAAATCTAGAGTTTTTTGGTATGAAATCTACACACTTATTTCATGGAAATGTCTAATATTTAATTCTGAAAATTTCTGGGCAGTTATAAGGGTTTGAATTGTCACTTTTCTGAGCATTGTAATAAACTGATATCTGATCAGAAATTCCGAGTTTGTTTGAAAACTTTAATGCAAATAAATTTCAGATTTATGCCCTAGTTTGTAAAAGTTTTTGCCATCAGATTTTGTCATTTCACCAAAATAGCAACACAAAAAAAAAAAAAAAAATCTAATATTAAAATACCAATAAATAAATTAAATAAATAACAATATAAATATTAGCAATTTTATTATTATTATTATAAATATCAAAAAGTATGTAAAACTAATATAAAAATAAATAATAATAAATATATTCTATATTAATATAAAATATAGGAAATAATATACATATTGAAATACAATTATAAAAAATGGTAATTAAGGGCAGCGAATACTCTATGAGAAGGCTGCGATTACTATATGTGAAGACAAAGAGTCATGTCTTTTCAAAGGGGTATTCTTTTTCAAAAAGATGCTTCTTTTCATAAAGATATAAAAGGTGAGTGTAGAATAAGGAATCGGGGGGAGGAAGAAATAAAGGTAATAATATCATTTCAGCAGAACAGATTTACTAACAGATCTACTAAAAGAAGGCATCGAATGGGGAGGAACTAAAGGGAATATTTATGAACACAACCATATAAGCAGAGATAAATATGGAGTAGTAAATCTGCAATCACAACAGCAACTATAAATACAATCTGTGATTGATGAGCATGGCTACTTATGCATTTAATAAATAATATCTGCTAGTCCAATAAGTATATACGTATACAAATATATAAGTTCATAATAATGATGCTTGCAGCAATTATTGAGCCTTATAAGTAATTACGATCTTAATATAAAAACGAATAGATTAATATTTATTTATATATGTTTTTATCCTATGATCAATCAAATGTAAGGTTGAAGGAATGCGATTAAGGAATAAGGAGACATGGGAAGACACGGCAAATCAGGTGATGTACTCACTTAGCAATAATATTTAGCATATTCTGAATATAAGAAACAGATATTGCTAATCTGATTATTGATGCAATGCTTTCTTTAGTATTATCATAATGATAATTGTTATAGAAAATGATGTAATAGGGACTTAAAGAATAAATGATAAATGAAAATGTATTTTCCGAGTGTTTGCAAGCCTACTAGGGAGGAAGGGCCTGAGAAAGGTGGTGCCTTAAAACCCCACTCAAGTCCTCCCCTGGAACCCAAGGCAAAGATGGGCCATGGAGGGGTGGAAATTCCACTTAAGGTTTTGCCCAATCCCAAGGCATGGGTGGGCCATGGAGGAGTGGGGGTCCCACTCAAGATCCGCCGAGGCCATGGAGGGGTGGTAGGCCTAGAACCACTTATAAGCTCCGTTGGCTTCCCCCCAATAGGTTAAGTGTCTTTCAAGGAGATGGCATGGGTAGAGAAAGCAAGTACAAGTGTATCCACTAAGCACGCCACTCCGAGGGTGGAATTTTCTTGGACGTTCCTGTCACTCGAGGCCAAGGGGTGGCTTGTCTTGATCGGGCGCTTGTGCTCTTGGGCTTAGATGGATAACTTTGGGTGGATCTACCCATGCCACTCCTCCTATGTCTTCATTATTGCTTTTGTGATTATGTTTATATTTTGGATATCTAGATATTAATGCTAATAGACAAAGTTGGAAAACTTGACTCAACAAAAAACTCGCCAAGCCCAAAATTAACAAGTCAACAAAAACTCAGAGAAAACTCGACAAAAACTTGGCAACTTTTTCAATTTTTTTTTGCATTTTTCGATTTTTTTATATATTTGGTGAGTCTTTTGTAAAGACTCATGAGTTTTTGGCAAAAAATAGCCAAAAACTCGGAAAAACTCAACGAGTTTTTTGAAAAGACTCAGCAGGAAGACTCGGCCAGTTAGCATCGAAAAAACTCAACCAGAATAAAAACTCGAGAGTTTTTTACGGCTCGGCGAGTACTTGACAAGTCTTCCATCTTTGCTAACAGATATATGTGTATGTGGAAATGTTGTTAATATGGTGAATGCAAGATTATTTCATTAGAGAGAACATTCCCTTAAAAGAAGAAACCCTAAACCTAATCAACAAGCGAACTCTAGGGCAAAATCGGGTGAGGGACATTACAGTGGTATCAGAGCATCTTTCCTGCCATCCTATGCGTGCTTGAGCTACCTACTTGCCTACTTGAGCTAGTTGCCTAATTGCTTGAGTTGGTTGCTTGCGTGCTTAAGCTACTTGCTTGCCTACTTGAGCTTGTTGCCTACTTGCTTGAGTTGGCTGCTTGCGTGCTTGGGCTGGTTGCCTACTTGCTTGAGCTACTTGCCTATGTGCTTGAGCTACTTGCTTGTCTACTTGAGCTACTTGCTTGTGTGCTTGAGCTACCCACTTGCATGCTTGAGCTAGTTGCTTGCGTGCTTGAGCTACTTACCTGTGTAGTTCAACTACTTGCTCGGGTGCTTGAGCTACTTGTTTGCTTGCTTGAGCTACTTGTTTGCCTGGTTGAGCTACCTGCCTATGTGTTTGAGCTACTCGCTTGTGTGCTTGAGTTGGGTGCTTGCTTGATTGAGCTACTTATTTGCTTAGATGAGCTACTTGGTTGTCTTCTTTAATTTCTGATTCATGTGGAGTTCATCATTGTGTTTACTTTATGCTTAAAAACTATGAAAATGTTAATGTTGTCTGTCAAAATGCTAATGGGGTTGGGAGACACTAACAAATTAACTTATCTAAAGCTGAATTATTATTATTAGTATCCAAATGTGATAATGGAGGGTTGTAACTATTGAAGTGAAAAGGTGCAACCCCCTCAAACTTGGGATACAAAGGGAGAGCATTTCAATACCATCAATTGAAGAATCTGATGGTTAATTTTGCAAGAGGCTTAAATTAGGATCTCAAGAATAGGGATGAGGTGTGGAAGGACGTAACTCCTAATGCGAAAAGATGCTTGGAAAGGTGATTGTTTGAGGACAAGCAATCTTGGGTGGGGTGGACTGTCATGTCCCCAAAATAATAACACAAAAATTTTTAAAAAAGCTAATATTAAAATACCAATAAATAAATAACAATATATATATTAGCAATTTTATTATTATTATAATTATAAACATTATAATATAATATTATAAATATCAAAAAGTATGTAAAACTAATATAAAAATAAATAATAATAAATATATTCTATATTAATAGGAAATATAGGAAATAATATACATATGGAAATACAATTATAAAAAATGGTAATTAAGGGCAGCGAATACTCCATGAAAAGGCTGCGATTACTATATGGGAAGACAGTGATTAGCATAACCAAGAGTCATGTCTTTTCAAAGGGGTATTCCTTTTCAAAAAGATGCTTCTTTTCATAAAGATATAAAAGGTGAGTGTAGAATAAGGAATCAGGGGGAGGAAGAAATAAAGGTAATAATATCATTTCAGCAGAACAGATTTACTAACAGATCTACTAAAGGAAGGCATCGAATGGGGAGGAACTAAAGGGAATATTTATGAACACAACCATATAAGCAGAGATAAATATGGAGAAGTAAATCTGCAATCACAACAGCAACTATAAATACAATCTGTGATTTATGAGCATGGTTACTTATGCATTTAATAAATAATATCTGCTAATCCAATAAGTATATATGTATATAAATATATAAGTTCATAATAAATGTTTATTATTTATATATATATATTTTCACGATTATGCAATAATGATGCTTGCAGCCATTATTGAGCCTTATAAGTAATCACAATCTTAATATAAAAATGAATAGATTAATATTTATTTATATGTGTTTTTATCCTATGATCAATCAAATGTAAGGTTGAAGGAAGGCGATTAAGGAATAAGGAGACATGGGAAGACACAGCAGATCAGGCGAATACTCACTTAGCAATAATATTTAGCATATTCTAAATATAAAAAACAGATATTGCTAATCTGATTATTGATGCAATGCTTTCTTTAGTATTATCATAATGATAATTGTTATAGAAAATGATGTAATAGGGACTTAAAGAATCAATGATAAATGAAAATGTATTTGATTGCTTAAAAGATTGTCTTCCGAGTGTTTGAAAGCCTACTAGGGAGGAAGGGCATGAGAAAGGTGGTGCCTAAAAACCCCAACTCAAGTCCACCCCCAGAACCCAAGGCAAGGATGGGCCATGGAGGGGTGGAAATTCCACTTAAGGTTCCGCCCAGTCCCAAGGCATGGGTGGGCCATGGAGGGGTGGGGTCCCACTCAAGATCCGCCGAGGCCATGGAGGGTGGGGGTCCCACTCAAGATCCATCGAGGCCATGGAGGGGTGGTAGGCATGGAACCACCTATAAGCTCCGTTGGCTTCCCCCCAGTAGGTTAAGTGTCTTTCAAGGAGATGAAATGGGTAGAGAAAGCAAGTACAGGTGTATCCACTAAGCACGCCACTCTGAGGGTGGAATTGTCTTGGACGTTCCTGCCACTCGGGGCCAAGGGGTGGGTTGTCTTGATTGGATGCTTGTGCTCTTGGGCTTACATGGATAGCTTTGGGTAGACCTACCCATGCCACTCCTCCTATGTCTTCATTATTGCTTTTGTGATTATGTTTATATTTTGGATATCTAGATATTAATGCTAACAGATATATGTGTATGTAGAAATGTTGTTCATATGGTGAATGCAGGATTATTTCATTAGAGAGAACATTCCCTTAAAAGAAGAAACCCTAAACCTAATCAACAAGCGAATTCTAGGGAAAAATCAGGTAAGGGACATTACAGATTTGTGCCCTAGTTTTCAGAAATTGATGTTTCTTTTTAGTATCCTATTTGGGGATATTACACCATGACAACATGGGTAATGTTCTAAAAGAAGGTCAAGTTTATTTTTACAATGTTTTTGGATCATTTGCATGCTATTAAGAAGAGATAAATCTGTCTCCAGATTGTAGTGGAAGCTTTAGCTAAAAATTTGCTGATCTCCCTTCCCAAGGAAGCCATTCCTCTATTCTCAGGGTGTTGTGATTGGGAGGAAGAGGATGTCAAAGATGAGGCGACGAATGCTGCTAATACCAAGGTTAAATGTACAAATTGGAACTATGAATGCATCAGGGACGTTGAGAAGCAACCTGCATAATTTGCCTTTTCCCTCATCTATGTTTATATGTTATGTCTATCTATGCTGTCAATCCAGGTAGGGTTAGGTTAGGCAGTGGCTTCAGTCTGTTTTAGTCTGAGAGTATGGGCAGGGATAAGTTACAATATATGTAAGTTCCTGGACCTAAGTTACAATATCAGATTGTGTCGGACAATATAGGGTTTCACCAATTTTTGCTGGTTCCTGGACCTAAACCAGGTTTTATAATAATAAAATAATGAATATATAGGTATTAATTAACAATGAATAAATAATTTATAGATAATAAATAATTATAAATTTATAGCTAATATACATTTATTTAATATTATTAGTATATAAATATTTTTTATTAAATTAATTCAAATTGGTTTATAATAAATATATTCTAATATTTTATATGTATACATGTATGTCTGCATGTATGTATGTATACATGTATATGTATGTATGTATATATATATAATATGTATATATATATATACATATATATGTATATATATATATATATATATATATATATATGTATGTATGTACATGTATGTTTATACATACATGTGTATATATACATACATACATACATACATGTATATATATGTATGTGTATGTATATGTATGTATGTATGTGTATGTATGTATACATATGTATATACATACATACATACATATATACATACATATGTATGTATATACATACTGTATATGTATATGTGCATACGTGTACGTACATGTATATGTATACTATATATATTATTACATACATATATATATATACATATGTATGTATATACATACATATGTATGTATATATGTATACACATTATATACATACATACATATGTATATATATATATATATATATATATATATATATATATGTATATATATATGTATGTATATATATATATATACATATATACATATGTATGTATATACATACGTACGTACGTATGTACGTATGTATGTATGTATGTATATGTATATGTATATGTATATATATATATGTATATACGTACGTATGTATGTACATACATACATACATACATACATACATATACGTACGTACTACATACATACAGACATACACATACATACACACATACATACTACATACATACACACATACAGACACACATACATGCACACATACATACTACATACATACACACACACACACACATCCACACACATACATGCACACATACACACAGACATACACACACATACACACACACATACATACACACATACATACAGACACACATACATGCACACATATATACACACATACATACATGCACACATACATACACACATACATACATATTATAATTAAAAAATTTAAGATAAAGATTTTTTTGTTTTTTTAATTAAAACTGAATGAACAGGGCAGCCTAAAGGTTAAGAGCAGTGGTTGTGTAAGGCACAGAATAGAGGCAAAAGGTAACAGTTGAGCAGTTGAAGAAGTGGAATATCATCACTCTTTCTATTTATTTTCTTTTCTGTTTTTTGCTTCACCTGCTTCCCAGGAAGTAGTAATGAGGATTCATAAACTCACGAACATTTTGGAAAAGAAAATTTACAGAGCTCAACTGCAATTTTTAAAGATGTGATTTTTTTTTGGATCCGCTGGCCATCTCCAGAACAAAGGGACTTTCCCAGATGCCCCCTGCAGAGGGACTGTCCTCAGGGACATTCCAGGGACAGTCATCCCTACCTGTGGTACCCATTCTGGAAATGCATCAAAAAACCCAGGGAACACAGTGTTTGATTCCTTACATTGCTTCAATCACTGCTGTTATATACTGCCGGAAATCTGTTATTTAGTTATCTGCATAGCTTTTAATTAGCAACCGGAATTTTTTAAATTTCAATAATACTTTTTATCTTTTCGTTTTAATATGAAATTTCTAATTTCTATTTGAAAAACTTAAGATAAAAAATGAAAAGTCTAAAAGGATAGAATGTGTAAACGGGAATGTAAAGAGAAAATTGTCGATGATAGATATTATAGACATTTGAAAGAAGAGTAACAATCTCATTGTTCTAGATCCAGCAAGGCCCCTTGTTGAAGATTATTATTACTCAAGGAAGGTCAAGTGCAACCATAATTGATTTTCCTGTAAGTGTCAGTGCAAACAAATGATCATTTAATGAAGAATGTAGCCATATTTTTTCTTCTTCAAAACAAATTTGAACCTTTAACAAGAATATTAATAAATTTGGAAAGTCCTTAAAGGAAACCTAGTACGAATAAAAAATTGACTATAATCTTGATGACAAATGGATAAAAATCAACTGAAAAGATTAAGGGGTTGGAACATAAGAAACAATTATCACCAAATTAGTGTCCAAGAACCCTATAGGATTGTTTTTTTCCATTTACCTTATATGGTGTTCATTATGGTGTACAACCATACCCCCCTCCAGATTCAATCATGTGACCTCAAAAAAGGAGTACCCACACCTTCACCATTAGGACCACTCAAGTTAAACAAGGGGTGGACTACAATCCCAAGAACAATTGAGAACAAAAAGGAGCAAGATGACAAATGGATAAAATTAATTAGATAGAAAAGGGGGTTGACTTTACTCCTAAGAATAATTTGAGTAAAAAATGGAGCAAGAATTTGAGAGACCAAATGCTGAAAAGGTTTTTTCAACTTTTTGGAGGAGCCTAATAAAGATTATCAAGCACCTAACTGATATTGACCATCATATTTGCATTCTGAGCTAGTGTTTCCTATTTCATATTTCATGGTTCCTTAGAATGGTACCAATTCTACCAGAGAAAACAATGGCTTATCAACAGTCAGTCTCAAGATTCCATAATACCTAAGATCATGCTTTCTCTCTCTATAGAAAATTCAGACAACATACATGGTAATGAAAAGAAGAGACATTGCATTTGAATATATTAAACTGTTTTTTGATATTCATCCATTCTTGCAATAACAAATTTTAATGTTGCACAGGATAGCAATCCATGAGAATGTCTAACAAGAAATAAGATCAGAAGAAACATGGATGTATATCTTACCACGTCTTTGTTTTGATCCTGGTGATGGTTTTTGCGTGATGATCCATTGTGTATCAAACTTTTGAATCCCTTTTACTTCAACAACTATATTTTCTATTTGAATAGCATCTCTGACATCCATATCAATCTCCATTTGTCCACCACTTTCAACCAAACACTTTGCATTGTGTACTTCCACTGTGGCAATGATTAAGTCTCCAGGCCTATAAGCTTCCCGATCTGTGCTCACTCTCAATGTGGGAGTAGACACATCATTTTCCAAACTGCTAACTGAAGAAAAAGTACTTTCGAGAGATCCTCCTTTTTTGAAAAAGGGGAACACTTGTGGAATGCTAGATAACATTGTCTCAGTTCTGTCTATCCATTCACTCTTTCTTATCAATAAAGAAAAGCTACCTTTTCAGTGAAATCAATACTTGTAATATTTAGAATAACTTCCAATATAGAAGGTGGTGTTCTGTTCTACCAACTTACAGATAAATGAATAAGTATGTACAATGCTGATGGAAACTTAATCAGCAATGTTTGTCAAGAGCCCTTGACTGAATACTGTACAAAATATAAACCATGGTACCGGAGGCTCAGCTAAATTCTACAAGCAACTGCTGAGAACTAATCTCCAACTGTCACCTTTCAAGTGGCAGCTCAAGTTGTCAGTAAAATCTCCAAAGATATGTCGTCTAAATTAAAACTGAACAAAATAGTTATAAGTTTCCAAGAGCTTACAGAAAGGCAATATTCCATTCCCGATGCCCAAGGCCTGCAAAACAATGGGTTCGATATTTATAGGGTCATATTTTCAACTCCAATAAACTCTTTGGAAGTTGGAATTACCAGTGGTTGAGAATGACAGACAAAAACTGCCTCCCAAATGCCTAAATCTGCAATTACTCTATGGACTGAATTCTGCTTCTATCTCTTAAATCTCATTCCTACATCTAGCATCACCATAACTTATGTAAGTCTTTTTCAGCATCACCAGATTGCAGCTAAGTGACCAAATTGATTTCCAAATTACACAAATCTGCCCTGGAAATTCTCAACAGGCCTGCAAGGCACAATGAACAATCAATAAAGCCTAATTGAAACCTCTACCATAGAGAGGAAAGTAACAGAAATTCAAATAAACTGAACCATGAAAAGCAATGTAGTAAAGAGTGGCATACCGATGCAATCATACACATTTGCATCCTACTATGTGTAGGAAACATCATTTCATAAATCAATATGAGATTTGGAATCTTCAAAACAGACATTCAAGCCTTGGATTACTAAAACAATAAACAGGAAAGTTAAATACTGCAAAAGCAGGAATATCACAATTGACATTCCACCAAGTTCCCTTTTAGGAGGAGCAAGTGAGCACTGGAAAACGATAAGGGAAACAATATTTGTATACTAAAATAGCATTGGTATAAAAGTGTGGGATGGTGCATATAGGAGTGGGGATGCATTGCTGTAGAACATAGCTTGCAATGCATGAAAGAAAACTCAAATGGAAGACAATAAATCTCCAAGATCTTAAACTTGTTCTATTTCATTTGCTTCAAATAACCTCCCTTGCCTAGAAAATATACAAAAAGGCAGAATTAGCAGAAGGAAAATAAAAAACATACAGAGGTAAACGTCATTTAATGCAAGTTGCTTCAGTCCAGAATTACACATACCAACAAACCATGTTTCCTCGCTAATTATGAAAAAACTGTGCGGACACTTTGTCAAAAGAATGAACTAATAGTGTTGGATGCTTTATTTTATTCTTTCTAAATCTTAGAAAAGTTCATCTTTTGAAGCGTGTGAGGTAGAAACCATTTTAAGGGTTGAACTCATCTCACAGTCACCCCGGAAAGAACCTTACATAGTTCAAAATATCTCAACGTGAAGAAACAAATAGGGATCTAATACAGCCATAGATAAAACCACAGAACCAATCCCTTCATTTAAAAGATAGCAACAGAATCGTTTTGGAATGAATTAAAACAAAACATAAAAAAATAAAGCCGTGCAGATTCCCAAAAAGAAAATTCACTGAAACCATGACAAGTGATCCCTCAAGATTCTGCACAAGTTGTGCCTTGCTGTCAACCATGCCGGTGAGATAAAATGGGCAGAGTTGCAGGAAAAATATTACGGAACCCTACCAAAGCAGTTCTTTTTAAATGAGACCAACCAAAACCAATCTCCTTACAGCTTCTCCTTCAATCTATTCATAATAAACAAAAAGTAGATCTAAAAATACGGGGTTTTAGAGTTACTAGATTCTTGAGATCGAGACAAGATTTCTGCAGTCTTTTCACGAAAATATTGGTTGCGAGTTAAACTTTGTTTTAAGGCGTGAGACGAGTAATGCTTAACTCCGTGAAAATTGTTATTTCCAGCGTTAGACAACTTTCCGGGTGAAAGCTGCTACAAAAAATAGCCTATCGGCTAATTAAGACCCAGTTCCAAAGCACAGTACACATTTGAACCAATTTTCAGCAAATTTAGATAAAAACGAGATTTAACTTAGCAAATCGTAGGGATTCTCATTAGCCGGTTAACTGTTTACGCATAAATTTTATTTTCAATAGGTAATCTTCCATTTTCGTGGGGCGACCTGCCGGTAATGTTTGCTGGAATTTGAATCTGGTGCTCCAACACAAAGTCGGCGACGCGTTCATCACATGACCTCATACTGTTCACTTTAAACTATGTATAATTCATGTACGCTTTGAAAACGCCCTAAATTTTGTCGCGAATTTCACTCATTTTCGATTGGATCGGTTATAATGCCACTGTAGCTAAGCACTTACTAAAGCTTGCTACAATATTCGATTTCTGAGATTTGCATCATAGATTTCAGCAATTACTGAGATTTAACCGAACTGGACGCGAAAGGAGCTTGAAAAACAAATGCAAGTTTGAAATTACAAATCTTAACTGGAATTCTAAAATTATTACCGTACAGGAACAAATTGTAGCATTTCATAGCAGATCCGAAAGACGTAATTAAAATTAACTTCACCTATTTGATTAGTCTTGATGGAAATCTAGATGTGGTAGTTGCAATCTACTAGGGTTCATACATGGCCTTATGTGTAATGAAAAAGTTAGCGGCATACCTGAGATTTGGAGGTCTGTTAAAACTGTGAAGAAAATTGTGTTTGTGGCCTCGTACGTCCTGAGTTTGAATATCGTGGCATGACTTTCGCATCAAACTCTTCAACATAAAGCTCGCCAGTACCTGACGCAATCAACGCAGCAATCCTGTCTCATGGGTATTAAGAAAAAATTTGTTTTTCCTTCCGAATATTCACTGTTTTATCCACCAAACATGCAATTCATGGCTTTTCTGAGTGTTTGCGTGGAGGAAAATGACCTTTACCTGAGCTTAGTCTAAAAGCATACACATAAATAATAATTAATTAAGAGTAATTCAATGATTAGTTGTATATTTGATATTGAAATATAAATGTTAGACTTAAAAAATAAATCTAAAAAGTATAGGGGTATTCAATTTTATAATGAAAGAATAATGAATAGTATTTGGTGATGATTGTGAACTTGATTATTATTACTGTTGTAAAAGTTATTTTTCTATTAGTGAAATGTTTTAGATCTTTTGCTAAATTTTAATTATATTTCTGGTTGAGTCTTTAAGTTTGAATTTGTTTTACAATAATGAATTCATTCTTTATGTGTAGATTTAACTTTGCTTAGTGAGTATGTATGTTTTATAGGTTGCCTAAGTGATCTTTATTCATTTTGTTCTTTCTAATATCTAAACACTAGTGGTATTTAAAAATATCTTGGAAGGGTTGTCATTATATCACAAGGGACGTATTCACCTAGGTCAACCCTAGAAATGTGTGCAAAAGATTTAAGACAACAGTTAAGCACCCTAAAATCATGTGCAAATTCTATTTTTAATTTACCAAGTTGAAGTGTTTCACTAGTAATTGCTTCTTAAAAGTCTTCAAGATGAGAGAGGGTAATCAAATGTATCAAACACAAGTAGATAGCATCAAATCATGCAAGTTTTTGTTTAGTTGGCTCACAAGAGTTGGTAAAATAGGTAAAAGTTAGCCACACTTAAATTTGAATTTTGAAAAGGTATGGCTTGAATCTACGTATGTAGGATCAACTCCTCAACTGTGAAAATGTCCTTGGGTAGGAAAATGGTTGTAGATGTATGAGGGATGAATATATAGCTATATATGGAGTCGTAAATGTCATGATAGATTAGGGGTGTATTAGGATATGTCTAGATGTGGGTAAATGTATGGAAAGGCATGTGTATGGGGATATATGTGAAGTCTAGAGGAATGAGCCCAACTTCTTACAAAATTGTGTAATTTGTAAATATGTATTGTTAGAGTAATCATGCATTAGCTAATAATTAATTCATTTTTAATTAATTATTAGTCTAATTTATTCTCATACACTTAAGTTAAACTTATGAGTTCTTTATTCAGTTAACTAAGTGTTTTTCTATGTTAACTGAAGTGAGCTATTATTAGATCATTTTGTCTCATTGCATGTGATGTTGACATTTGTCTTGATCTAATCCCTTTACCATTCAGGGTTGCTACTATATAACACTCAACCCTCATTGTATTATCACTCTGGAGATTTACTCTTGAACTCTCAACCTTTGAGGACTTTTGTTTTCCTTGAAGATTCATGAGGTTCATTTTGTAGCTTTTTCTTCTTGAGGAATATAGCATATATTTTTTGTTGATCTCTTGTGTGGAAGGTGTCTTTGTTCGTTGTTTGATCTCGTGGCTCGTGGTTTTGTGCTTTCTCACAATTCTAACATGGTATCAAAGTGTGGATTCATCGAACCCCTTCTCAATTTATGAGGTTTTTTCTTCAATTAGGGTTACAAGAGCAAATTTGAAATCTTCTTTATTATTTTTGTTTTTTTTGCTTTTTTGCTTCTTCTTTTTTTTCTTTTTTTTTTATTAAAACAAAAAAACAATAACAATAACAAAAATCCGCCACCCCAAGGTCATATGGGCAACCAGTGCCCAACCCCTGGGGGCTAAAAAAAAAATTGCAAAGTAGGCAGAATTGAGAAAATAGGTATAACTTTTCACTCAAATATTGAAATTGGGCAAACAAGATATTGTTGGAAAGTTGGTTCTGCCAACTTTCCATTGGTGTGTTTCTCATCACTTGTTTCTATTGTTGGTACATTCTACAACTTGTTGAAGTCAAAGGTGCTATTTTCAATCCCGAGCTCATAACTTTTGACTAGTTTCTCTATTTTTTGTGATTCAAGTGACATTGGAACCATCTTTCAGAGCTCTTCACAGCCATTCATGCATTTTTCCGAATTTCCCTCCAAGTACATTTTATTTAGATTTTTGTGTTTTCACATTTTGGTGAATTACTTGGACGTCTTAGCTCCTAGAAATTTTTAGTTTATGTGGGATGACTCATTTTTGGCTGTTCTATATGTATTTCCAGTATTTTGTCATATTTGGACATTATAGGCATTTTTTTCATGCACATTCTCTTTTGTAGATGCACTGAGTAAAGTGCCATTTTGGTGTATACTTTTTGGGGATTTTGCACATCCTGTTGTGCCTTTTGTATTCGCACTATGATATAAAGTGCCATTTTGGTGTATACTTTTTGGGTATTTTGCACATCTTGTTGTGCCTTTTGTATTCACACTATGATATAAAGTGTCATGGGGAGGTTGATGTTTGCCTTTCTTTGCCATCACACCTTTGTCAAGTGAGTATCCCTTCCATGACAACAGTGAATCCCAGTGATTCTTGCATAATGCATGTGTGTCTTAGTTTGCACACCCTTTTATTTGCAGGTTGTTTCTCCTACATGCACTTCTTGGTTTCCCACAATTTCAATGTAATTGTCTTGGCTCTCCCTTTTCAGTATTATGGGGGGGTTTCTATTGTTGATGTTAATGCTTCCTTTGTTTCATAATTCGAGTGATCTATGTATCTAGTTCTTGTTCCTATGTGCTTTTAGATGCAACGTACATCAGCGGTTGGTTACATGCATTTCAGTGAGATGAATCATTTACCATATGGACACTCTTGCATTCCTATTTCTGGAAGTTCTTCATTTTAGCACTATATCAGTCATCATTTGACAACAGTCTACAACTTCTTCATGCTTTGGTGATGTTCTACATGTTCCTATTCTTTTGGGACTTTGTTGTGGTTAGAGGCTTCTCAGTCCTTCACACCTTGATTTGGAGGCTTTTTCAGTCCTTCATTCACCTTTCTCTCTTTTGCAGAGGAGTTTTCTCCCACTGTGGTTTTCTCCTTTTTCTCCAATTTTGATAGATCTTTTGTTTGTACATGGGTACCTAATCAAGCCTTGTTTGTCAAGACCCATCATGCATTCCTTTTAAGGTTTTTAGCTACTCCCTAATTTCATCTTAAGGGAGGTGTTAGAATAATCATGCATTAGCTAATAATTAATTAATCTTTAATTAATTATTAGTCTAATTTATTCTCATGCACTTAAGCTAAACTTATGAGTTCTTTATTTAGTTAACTAAGTGTTTTTCTATGTTAACTGACGTGATCTATTATTAGATTATTTTGTCTCATCACATGTGATGTTGACACTTGTCCTAATCTAATCCCTTTACCATCTTGAAATGGAGAAAAATAAGTGCATCAAAATGATATGTGTGTAGGGATGATATGATGGACCTATCTTCATTTGTTTTCATTAAGAAATGAGATCCACACAAAGAATTGAATTACAACCCTTAGGTGAGTCAATTCAATGAGGGAATCTATTGATTCCCTTATGATTAAGGACGGGAGTATTAGCTTGAACAACACTTTTGGGAGAAAAACTAAAAAATAGTAAATCAACTCAATTATGCTCATTCAAACTTAAAACATCAATTTAAGGCATAATACAGACAGAAACAACAAAGTTTTGGCATATCTGAAAAATGGCAGTGATGTGTACCTATCACCAAAATGTAGTTTTGAGAGGCTACCTAGGACTCATCGCCCATAGGCGAATGGGTCTCTATGCAGAGGTTTAAATCAGCTTTCAAGATCCTCTAATGTCAGCCTGTAGCTTGTGTTTGTTCCAAGTTTTAGTGTCAGACAATTGGAAATAAGGTTTGTAGATCATATTCCGTGAATTGACAACAATATTGACAACTTTTCCAATTTTACTCTTCAAGATATCTTCAATTCTTCTTCAACCTATAAACCTGCACATTCATAAATAGGAGAAAAATATTTGTTTTTGGTGAATGGGGGTTTTCCTTGGTCAAACCCCATTTTGGTAATTAAACCTTGAATTGAAATAATGAAACATGAAAGGATTGATGAATGAACAATACAATGTTGCAACTCAACAAACCCTTGAATAAACCTTTGGAGGACTGAAATCTTGATCTTGATCTTGCATGAAATGGCTTCAATGGATGTGGATCTTGATGCTTGAATCTTGACTTGAATGTTGACTTGGATCTTGAAACCTACGTCACAATGTTAGCTCCAAAAGCATGCATGATCTTGCAAAAGACTTTGACATGATGCTTGAGATCTAGATTGATGTAATAAATCATTGATAAATCTTCTCTTGAATGCCCTTGATCATAATATTTTCTCTTAGTAAATTTGAATTATGCAACTTAGACTTGAATTGATAAAAAGACCTTGCATTTATATGTATCTATCCTTAATTTCCTAAAAAATTAAACATCACATGCCGACATTAAAATTTGAATTTGAGGACAATAAAATACGGCCAAAAACATATTTTAAATTTAGGTTCAAAGGCCTAGGGAGGACCCATTCACCCATGGGTGAATGGGTCCCAAGTCCCTATTCTTGGAACAAACATTACTCAAAGTAAAGTATTATGTGTTGGCATTAATTATTGTCAAGTTTCCCCCTCAAAAAATGTAATTTATTAGGCTTATAGATGTAAAATAGGGGTTATTAAGGTATAATTAAGTTCAATTTAATTGAGGGGACCCAACCAAAGTGTGAAAATGTAAAGGAGTATATTTTCTACACTACATTTAGCCCCCACTTTAGTGAGAGGATGGCCTTGCATAAAACTCACACTAAAGTAGACAATCAAGAGAGGTCTAATTGTACAAATTTTGGAAAGATAAGATGACAAAGGTCAAGGAGGATGATCAATCCTCCAAGATCTAATATCTCATGGAAAACCAACAAAGGCACAGACACATGCCTATGTTAAATATGCAACACCAAAACAAGATACTAAATCATACAATGTCAAAGACTAAAAGAAAAAAAGAAGAGAAAGGGGTGGATCAAGCCTTGACTATTTTTCTATCTGGATATGGATCAAGCCTTAGTTTTTTGTCCAAAAAACATTTATAAGTGGAAACCTGTTGTCCACTATGCAAAAATGCGCTCACACGGGCTAGTGAAAATTCGTCATCCACTAGGTGAGCCCCAAAAAGGTGGTTGATGGGAAATTCATGCCAGGTCTATAGGCTCCCATGTCCTAACCATACCAAAGTTATACCTCATAATAACTTTGATAAGGAACCACACAATATGAACTTCGAGCTTCATAAGGCTAGCAAGTTGCATTATGCTAGACACTCATGAAAAAACACAGCTCCACTGGAAAGCAAGGTGTGTTATGTTTGGTGGCGATGAAAAATGTTGTAACTTCAAGCTTCACAAGGCTAGTGTAAGGAAGCTAAGGTAGTGGAACAACTTCCTACACTAATATTAAGAGGAGAATAATACAAAACTTTTACAGATCTTTAACAGTTATAGAAACTTAAACAAAAATAAACACAAATATCATGCATACCACAACATAGTGATTTACGTGGGGAAAACCCTTTCAGGAGAAAAACCCCACACTCCAAAAGCTAGCCAATATATTATTCAATAAATCACAAAGATTATAATATACTTGTAGAGCAAGCTTCTCACAAGAGTATCACCACTCAAAGATCAAGAGACAACACGACTACAACTATCAAACTCTTAGCATACATCACTGTCTCTTTGTACCACAGTGGTAATACAACACCCTCATAAAATAGAGTTACATTCTAGGGCAAGAAATGCCAACAAAATATCTACCATTAGATCTAAAACCTAATAACAACGGTTCAGATTTACAATATATCCTTTATTTAATGTATGTCGGTCATTTTAGAAGTTTACTGAAAAAGTTAACACACTCACATTTCGTTTCATACTACCATTGTATACACCTATTATTGTAACTAGGAAACATATATATAAATATATATACATTCTATCAATAATAAATTGCATATAATTGCAAGGTTGAGACACATTTTCCCAACAACTAGAAAATTTGCATTATGCTAGGAACTCATGAACAAAATGCAAATAGGATCACATATTCAAAGGGGTTTTGCTTAATGCATGTAAGGTCTCACCTTAGGGAACATTGCGCTTGACATCACCACCAAGAGAGGAGAAGTCGAAGGATAAAATATTCTCAACTTAGGGAATGCAAACCGTAGCATTACCACTAAGAGGAATGTCATATGCTAAGAAAGGTCACACTCTTGAAAGACATCAATCCCAATGTCACCAAGAAGAAGACACGTCACATAAATCAAGAAGACCGCACTAATAAACATGAGTTATAGTCAAAATTTCAAAATGATAATGTTAATGTTAATATATGCCCCCACTTTAAAGAAATTTCTAAACACCATGTTGTGAAAAATTACTTTAAAGTAGAAAATGATAAATGGTAAATAATAAAGAAGACACGAGAGCTTATTTGGAAAGCCCTATGTTAAGCATATTTTTCCAAATGAAGCTATGTCATGAAAAGGGGTTGCCCCTAAGTGAAATCCCAAGCACATAAGGGATCCATGAATTTGGTGTTAGCGTATGTCTTTGTTACAATGTTATTATAGAGCTCGAAAACGTCATCATTCCCCAAATACTCATAGAATTGGAAGAATGACACATAGATAGTGAAAACAAAGAAAAACTTTTAGGTCAACAAAGAAGAGACCTAAATTTCTCGACGCCTTACATCATCCCCAAAAGGAAAACACAAGACAAGAGAAAAGATAAAGGTTTACAACATATAGAAGAATGTAGGTACAAATAGAGGAATGAACATAAAGACATGTTAAACAAAACAATATGAGGGATCACATTACACACATGTAATCACACAAAAAGAACATTGAAAATAAGACAAATAAAAAACTATACTAGGAACATCATCGGGTTCAACACATGGTGATTCACTCTTTTTAAGAGAGGATCATCATAGTTGTTATTATCTAAGCTCATGGAAGAGAAAAATAATAAATTTAGCTCATTTTGTACTTCTTCACCAATCTTAGCAATCTCATCATCTTCAAGAGTGTTAATCAACTGATCAAGTATTAATTCCAACTCAATAGGAAATCCTACCTATGGCTCCAATCAATTAGTAATCCAAAAATTCAAGTGATCATCTTTAACCACATAGGTTAATCTCAACCTTGGTTTATCCTAATCCCAAGATAAAGTCAACAATTAACAATTAGTCCAATCATGCAGGTTAATCTCAACCTATGTGTTCCAAACAAAGATCAAATAAAAAGCCCAACCAAGTAGGTTATTCTCAACATATTGGTTCCAATCAATAATCAAGTAAATATCCCAACCCAGTAGGTAATTTTCAACCCTAGGGTTTCAATCATTAATTAAGTAAATATCCCAACCCATTAGGTAATTCTCAAGCTAGGGTTTCAATCATTAATCAAGTATAATTCT